>CM062816.1:536565005-536812505 GCA_031772625.1 Pinus tabuliformis
TAATTGCGCATCGCTAAGAAAAATTACTCAAAATGGAGAGCTTCCTATTGCTCGGCTACCTGCAAAACCCAAAAATTTGCAAGAGGCAATGCTGGAAACAAAGAACTGAAGAAAAGATAGCAGGCAGAGGGAGTCAAGATATGACTAAGGCAATTTTATAAGAAGTCCAAGTATGCATACAGAAAGCAGGATAACAAAGTCGTGACTCAGCAAAGAACCAGGGCAGGAGGCCCAAAAAATGAAAATTAAAAGCACCGCCTCAGCCGACTCAGTTGATCCCAAAAGTCTAAATTCTCTGACAGAATGGATAGCTATTACCCTAAATATCTACTGCATCATTTGCTCTTTCATCTACTATTCCTCAAGAGTTTGTAAAAAAGTTATGAGTTATTAACTCATCAACTAGATATTTTGTAACTCATTTTTTGTATATATACTTCTCCACAGAGCATATGTGGGGGGTTGGTTGATAATCCTCATTCTAGACTTGCGTTGTATACTTTGAGAGCTCTATAATCAAAGACTGCTAGAATGCTTTGGATGAAGAACTGTCTGTTGTGTTATTTAATGGCCAAAGAGTGACTGTGGAATTCCTGTGCTACTACATGGCTCAATAAGTGTTTTCTTACCTCTTTTTACAGTTTATATATGTTTACGCCACCATTGTGTTACCACCTAAATAGCAAGAAAGAAGAATAGCTTAGGCTTTGCTTGACTGCACTCTATGCTCAGTTCTTGTTATTTCTATATGTTTTCTTCAGAAATGGTTATGAATATGCATACTTAAATGATCATGTTTACCCTGTTTCTTTCACATATGAATGTTATTTAGGAATTCTTGACTACTCCTAGACAAACTTTCATTCACCTTCCCTCTCGGTTAGCTAATGAAAGATTCTTAGTTGCATTTCATCTCTGACCTTCATTCCATCTTTATTCCAGCCTGATATTGTTCTATGTGTAGCTATCCTGCTTTGTATTCCTCTTGTGACCAAGAAAACGCAACAGCAAGCCCTAATCCATGACTCCATGCCCAATGGTTTGAATTTCTCACACTACGCATCCCAACTCTGCTTGAAAAAATCATCCTTCCCACCAAAATCAAAACAAAACCATGTACACCATAACTAGCCTAAAATTACACCAAAACAAAGTTAAATCATAAAGAGAGAGCCCTCTCTGACTGCAGATAGGCTAGGACCTGCAACCCAAAGATTGGTTTGTGGTTACCTCGGCCATATCCCTTGAGGATCCAAGGGACAAACTAAGTGATAACATCATTGGCAAATCCACTGGGGACCTTATTCAGAAAATCCCAAAAAATAAGTTAGAAGTTGGCTCCCAAGAAGAAAACACGTAATACTAGGTCAAATCCAGACCCAAATCCACCAGCTGTTTTTGAAAATCCCAATTTAATCTCTAGAAACCTTAGCAAACAAAAACAAGAAGAGTTTGCTGATTCTAGTCCTGAAACAGTTCAGCCAAGCTATTTTCCAACCCTTGTTAAAGTTTTGTTTCATTCAACCCCTACTTCCCCTTGTTCATCATCCACTTCTCGAAGCACCTTTTCCACACCTCCATTCACTGTGCATACTACCACTACCACCACTGTTATTACAGTTGTTCCAACTGTTCCAGTCATTCCACTTATCCCTGCAAATATGGCTAACAGATATGCACCTTTACAGTTACCTGCAAATCTAGGGGCTATGCCTCAGTATTATCAAACCAAAATCACATATTTTGATGGTACTGGTTCTGGCACAGCCCTGCAACATACCAAGAAAATGCAGGACTATTTTGAGAGTTATGAAATAGATGATGATAGTGTAAGAATGAAGATTTTTGTCCAAAGTTTAACAGGAGATGTAAGGCCCTAATTTAGATCTCTTCCTGCAAATTGCATAGCTGACCCAGTGGCCCTTTACCAAACATTTATTAACAGATGAGAGAAGAAGAAGGACCCTCTGCACATATTATCCGAGTATGACACTATCAAAAGAGGCCCTCAAGAAGCTGTCTTAGACTATTGTGCCAGGTTTAACAATGTTTACAACGCTATTCCACAAAACCTTAGACCTCCACCTGATCTTGCTTTATACAAATTCCCTGATGGATTTGATTCAGACATGGCTTATCAGTTAAGGGAAAGAGCCCCTCAAACCTTAGCAAACATGCAAAATGTAGCTGTTAGTGTGGAGGCAAATCTGTTTGCTAAGCGAAATAGAGCAAGAGCTGAGAGAAGAACCACTTTTAAAGATGAACCTTCAGTTTTTGAGCAAAAATTGGACACAATCATCAAAGATATGGACAGCTTTGAAAATAGAATGGGAACTATTGAAAGAAAAGCCTCATGGGAAGGACAGCAAAATAATCCTATCAGAAATCCAAACTTTAGAAAAAATCAGAACCCAAACGTTGGAAGGGCAAGTCTTGACCATGATATAAGACCTCCTTTTCATGAAAACTATGCTGAAGCATCCACATCTAGTGAGCAGATAGAGGACACTCACATAAACTTGATGGGTTTGAAGAGTGAACAACAAGTGTTTCTAACCCAAGAAGACCAAGATGACCATGATATAAATCAATTTCAGACCAAGTCTGGAGATTCATTTGACTTCAAACAAGGCTATGATTCAGCTGTATACAAAGTCCATAAACAATACAAATTGAGAACAAGAACCATTGATGTGTCTGATCCCATCAAGCCAAAGGATGCCAAGCAGCCTAAGAAAGTAAAAGACAAGGCCGCTATCACAGAACCTGCTGATAAAACAGACCCAAAATTAAAAGAAGTGACCATAGAGGATGTATCTGACATGCAGCCCTCTAATAACCAGCCTTTTGTATCCTTTCCCTCAAAAGACAATATAAATAGCACTCCTCAAAACCTTCCCAAAATAGAACAATCTCAAGAAATCACTGATAACCAAGAGAAGATCACTGAAGATACAATTGAAAAGGGAAAATCTACCAGTCACAATACTAAAACACAGTCAGAAAAACCTTTTGATTTAGAAGCAGAAATTGGTAAATTAAAGATATCTATTCCTCTCTCTGAGCTTGCCAAACATGATGTGTACAGACAGAAAATCAAAAGATCACTGCAAATGCCAGAGAATAGGGATGATGTTAATGTCTTAGATAATCAACCTGAATTACTTTTTGGTCCTGAAGTCAATGGTAAATCAGGACATGGAGCTGTTCTACCCTTTTATGTTAGTTTGCACATTCATGATAAAGTGTTGCACATTGCTATGTTTGATTCAGGTGCTTCACACAATCTAATGCCCAAAGCTGTAATGGAGAAGCTAAACCTTGATGTCACTAGACCCTACAAAGACTTATTCTCATTTGATTCTAGTCAGGTCAAGTGTTTAGGCTTAATCAAAGACCTTTTTGTATCTTTAGTCCAATTTCCCAACAAAACGATCCTAATGGACGTGGTGGTTGCTGACATTCCACCAAAGTATGGCATGCTCTTATCAAGATCTTAGGGAGCAAAACTCCAAGGATCTCTCCAACTAGACCTCTCCTATGCCACTATTTTAGTCTTTGGGCAACCAAAGAGACTATATAGAGAAACACTGATGAAGTATGTGGTAAGTACTGAGGAAAAACCCCAAAACTTTCCCATTTACTCAATCCATTCTGATATGGATTCCTTTATATTGTTCAATGATGATAGCTGCCCCCCCACTGATGAGAAGTCTTTGCCTGTAGAACAAGAAACATGCATCAATCAAGAGTCGGTTGCCCATACCCATGAAACTGTTAAAAAAATTAGTGCAACCAGCAAACAAGAAGAACCACATGAAGCACAAAACCTAGGTCCGCCCAATCCTAAAATGACTAAAACTCTTAATACTAACAACAAGCAAGAAATCACATGGTATTTAGAGTTTGATGGTTCTGTTAATAAGCTAGGAGCAGGGGCAGGAATATGGATTCACAATACACATAACAGACATGCAGAGGGTCATGCTTACAGATTAAACTTCAAATGCACCAACAACATGGCAGAGTATGAGGCTCTCCTTTTAGGCCTTAAACTGCTCAAAGCTCTAGGAGCTGCAAAAGTGTCCATTCTAGGTGACTCCGATTTGATCATTCAATAGATGAAAGGTAACTTTGTTACTAACGACAATAGGCTAAGAGCTTATAGGTCTGCTGCCACAAAAATGCTCAATTCCCTCACCGAATCCAAGCTTGCTAAGATTTCTAGAAGCCATAACATGCATGCTCATAGTCTAGGTACTTTTGCTAGCACTTGCAAGCTTCCCTTTGAGCCCAATCACCACTTTACTGCTGAGATAAAACACAGGCCCGCCGTCCCTAACAATATCAAAGATTGGCAAGTGTTTGAGGATGATGCTCAAATCAACAATTTTCTTACCTTACAGCAAGAATTCTCAAGCTTAAACATTGATGAAGATGCCATGGATGACCCACAAGAGAAAATGAGCCAAAATGAGCAAACTATAATAGCCGAAGCAACAAATCAAATGCTGCACCCAACCATTTTTGATGAGAAAAACATGCAAGAGCTGAAGCAAATGCATTTAGATGAAATAGCTGAAGGAGAGGCCGAAGTGATTGATTTAAAAGACAATTTTCTACCTGCTGGCCTCACTCCATTAGAAGACATATTTAATTCAAATGATGTCCCCAAAAAGCGAAAGATGCAGCCCTTAAACGCTGCTGTGGAAGACTGTAATATTGGGACAACAGAGAAGCCCAAAATGATTAAACTGTCCAAGTCTTTGCCTCCCGATCAAAAACCAAAATATGTTGATTTATTTAAAGAGTTTGAAGATGTATTTGCCTGGAGTTATGAGGACCTTAAGTCCTATGACACCTCTGTTATTCAACATACCATTCCCTTAAAGCCAAATCAAAAGCCCTTCAAATAGAAACTAAGGAGAATCAATCATGTGCTTCTCCCTTTGATCGAGAAAGAAGTGAAAAGAATGTTTGAGGCTGGTATCATAGCACCCATTAGATTTTCAGAATGGGTATCCAATATTGTTCCCACAAGGAAGAAAACAAGGGAGATTAGACTATGTGTGGACTTAATAAATCTGAACCAAGTCTCCCTTAAAGATCACTACCCACTGCCAAAAATGGACCACATTCTACAAAGAGTAGTGGGGTCTTCAAGAATTTCTTTGCTAGATGGATTTTCAGGTTTTAATCAAATACTTGTTCACCCGGATGACCAAGACAAGACAGCCTTTACAACACCGTGGGGAACCTTTAAATATGTGAAAATTCCTTTTGGACTAAAGAATGTAGGTGCTACCTTTCAAAGGGCCATAGACATTTCATTTTCCAAGGAAATCCATGATTTCCTAGTGGTTTACCTTGATGACCTTACTCCTTTCTCAAAGTCTGATCAAGAGCACCTTAAACACCTAAGGCAAGTGTTCCTAACCTGTAGGAAATATGGCATTTCCTTAAATCCTAAGAAATCTCTCTTCGGCCTAGAAGAAGGAAAATTGCTAGGCCATATCATTTCAAAAGATGGAATTAGAATAGATCTGGAAAGAATCCAAGCCATTTGGCAAATCCCTTATCCGAGAAACATCAAAGAATTGCAAGCCTTCCTAGGAAAGATCAATTTCCTAAGGAGATTTATCCCAAACTTGGCCAAGATGATAAGAATGCTAAATAACATGTTAAAGAAGGATTCCAAGGTAAAATGGACTTTAGAGGCCAAGCAAGCCTTTGAGGACATAAAATCTGCCTTAACCTAAGCCCTAGTCCTCACAAGTCCTCAATTTGATAAGGATTTCATTATTTTTTCATTTGCATCTGAACACACCATTGCTGCTGTCCTTTTGTAGAAAGATGATCAGGGAAATGAAAAGCCAATTGCATTTTTCAGCTGAGCCCTTAGAGATGAACCCTTGAAGTACCAAATCATGGAGAAGCAAGCATATGCCCTTGTTAAAGAAATCAAATATTTCAGAATTTACATTTTATATTCACATGTGATTGCTTATGTGCCAAATGCTGTTGTAAAAGACATATTAACTCAAGAGGGCATAGAAGGAAAAAGAGGCAAATGGATTGCCAATATCCTTGAGTATGACATTGAGATAAAACCCACCAAGCTGATAAAGGGACAAGGTTTATCCAAACAGATGTCCGAAACCAATTTTCAAGCCTTAGACATTAATCAACTGGACAATGAACAGGAGCTGGCGACTCCACAGATCAGTGAAGCTTTTTTGCAATCCCCATGGTATGCTAATATATGTTTTATATTGTTAAAACTGTGTGCTCCTCCAGGGTTGTCCTGAACCAAAAAGAGATTTTTAAAGATGAAAGCATCAAAGTTTTGTGTCTTAGATAGTGCCCTGTTTTGGAAAAATCATGAAGGAATATTGCTGAATTGTCTAACTATGAATGAAACTGACAGTGTCATGAAATAATTTCATGCAGGGGACTGTGGAGGGAACTTATATTGGAAGTCCACTGCTGATAAGATACTAACGGCTGGTTTCTATTGGCCCTCTTTGTTTGCTGATGTGAGAAAGTTTGTTGTTTCATGCCACAAATGCCAAATCTTCGAAGGCAAAAGAAAGCTTTTGCCCTTGCCCCTTAAGCCCATTTCAACCGAGAAGCCTTTTCAACAATGGGGTCTTGACTTCATTGGAGAAATCCATCCATCCTCTTCTGGCCAGCATAAGTGGATTCTAATAGCCACAAATTACTTTACCAAGTGGATTGAAGCCATCCCATGTAGGTAAGCCAATGACTCCACCATCATCCAATTCCTTGAAACCAACATTTTGTCCAGATTTGGCTGTCCTGAGAAGATCATTACAGATAACATTGCTGCCTTCAAATCCAAGAAAATGATCAGTTTTTGCCACAAATTCCACATTACCTTAGGTCACTCCACATCCTATTACCCTCAAGGTAATGGCTTGGCCAAATCATCCAACAAGATTCTGATTAACATCATTAAGAAAGTCTTGGAGGAGAACAAGAAGAACTGGCACAAAAAGCTTGTAAATGCCCTATGGGCAGACAGATTGTCAACCAAGAGATCCATTGGGATGAGCCCATATGAGTTAGTTTATGGCATGGAGGCCAAGTTCCCCTCTTCTTTGGGAATCCCTGTTATCAAATTGCTGCAAGAGATTCAGGCAGAGCCAAATGATATCCAAAGAAGAATAAACCAAACCATCCATTTGCAGCAAACAAAAGAGCAAGTGTACGATAGAGCTCAGATTTTACAAGAGAATCTCAAGAAAATGTTTGACAAAAGAACTAAGGCTGAAGATTTCTACATAGGCAACAAAGTCTTAAGATGGGATTCAAGAAGAGAGGACAAAGGAAAGCATGGCAAGTTTGATTTCCTGTGGAAAGGCCCCTTTATTATTTCTACTGTTCAAGGCAACAACACATATTTTTTGAAGAGTTTGGATGGAAGCACAGCTGAAGAAGGCTCTGTCAATGGCCAAATGCTAAAGCACTATCATGATCCCTTTTGTTGAACGCAACACAGCTCTGTATACTATCTGTACATTAATATTTGTATTTTCAGCACTTTTTCTTATAGCAGGCCAATAAGAGGGAACAACGTAGAAAATTTTGAAGGAAAGATCAAAGAAAGCTCTATTTCAGATCTCTATTTTTTGAAATAATTCCAAAGAAGTTCTCAAGCAGATTTCAATATGTTTACAAGCACCCAAAAGGAAAGAAGCAGAGCTGTAATTTTTCTGCAATTCAGCTCAAAAGGATACTGCATATCAGCTTATAAGAATTCAATCAAAGGCATTGAGAAGAAGGAGAATTTCAGTTTACAGCAACAATTGAAGATCAAGGTATTCTGACCTACTGTTCTTGGCTTTTCATCTTGAAAAACCATCCCCAAGTGTAGCCACTGTTAGCCTCCTATTGCAATAGGTTTCATATTTCATGATTGACTGTTTTACATGCCAAATATGTCATCTTTTCATCCTGCAAGGTTCCATATTAGCAAGAAGTTCCAGTTTGAAGAATCATACCATTTTTGAAGATTTTTACAGTTAAGGGAAAGCCAAACAACTTAATCTTGTTTTAGAAGATAGAGAATGAATATCTATCCAAACAGCTTAAGCTTGGCAGATGAATAGCTAGGTAGAGAAATGAAGGAGCCCAACTGCTTAATCTGGGCCCTTGGAAGAGATAAGTGTAGATTTAGATAGGAGGTTAGTCAAAAGAAAAGAGGATAATCAGGGTCTGCTAGTCTAAGTGCACCCATTCAAAAGGAAGGAAAAATGTTAGGTGTGTTAGGCTGGGTAGGTAGTTTGAGGTTGCAGAAAGCAAGGTTTTTATCACCTGATGTATTGTCAATTACAACTTGTCTTATCAATGAAAGAAATGCCAAAGCTATTGTTTGATGGCAGAATTATGGAAGCATGTCTAACTCCCTTTCACGCCCCCCCCCCCCCCCCCCCCTCAAAGTTTCTTACTAACACCCCTGAAGAACCTTGGGATATGCCCAACCAGTCCTGTTATCACCTCATTTTTGTAAAATACTAAGTCAATCTTTGACTTTCTTCAATGAAAAGAAGCCACATTTCTTGTGTAAAAATCATTTCTACACATTCCATTCACTTCTTATGTCTAAGTTTCAATCCATAAACTTGACCTCTGCCCCTACACTTTCACTTCACAAGGTCATATTAACTCCTAACTCTATTATCTAGCTCCCTAGATCATTTCCTTATCCCCTATTATACAAAAAATTATATAAAATCCCAAAAATAATACATATTCCCATCCCTTGGCAATATAGCCATATAACATCAGTTTGGGGAAATGCTAAGTTCGTTTGGGGCTTGGCATTAGCCTTTCCGCGTTCAAACCTGGGATTGATTTAGCATTTGGTTAAATTAATAACCATACCCCCCCTCTCTCACACATAAACCTTATAGCAATATCCTCCGTGCATACATTTTATTTTGGGATTAATTTGATATTCGGTTAAATTAATAACAACTGGCACCCACTTACAGACCCATAAAACCCATATTACCCAAAGTCTAAACCCCCGCTGCATTGTATAAATATTCGAATATTCGGGCGGGTTCCGTATGTTAACAGCCCACCGGATCACAGTTTTGTCCACCGTCGGATCAGGCCTTCCCCATCCGACGGCCCCCGGCGATTTCAGAGCCACCTCGACGTTCGACAGTTAGCCTCCGATAGGCTAGCGGTTTCTCTGCCGTACAGAAGACAGGTGTCTCGTTTTGATTGTATCAGGTGGGCTCTGACAAATACCGCCCCCGTACAGAACGCGGGCCGATAAAACCACAAACCGCCTTCTGTATCTCCGCCCCTGGCGTCAGCGCCACGTCGCCACTCATGTCACCTCCACATCAACCCGCCGCTGCTCCGTGTCACTGCCAGCTCATCTGTCAGCGTCCCCACCCTGCCTTCTATCCTGTGCCATGTCGTCTCACTAACGTCACTGCCATGTGACCCTGCTGTGCTGCCATGCCATCCACCACCTGTCCTCCGCTGACGTCACTGCCACATCACCCTGCCATACTCAAGACCTGCCGATGACGTCATGCTGACGTCATCACAGAAAAGGCGCAAAGGGCGAGAATCGCATCAAAGAATGCCTGAAACGAGAAACAGAGGCAGTTTTCGATGCGCGATTAGCACTTAGCGCTAATCGTGCATCGCTAAGAAAAATTACTCAAAATGGAGAGCTTCCTATTGCTCGACTACCTGCAAAACCCAAAAATTTGTAAGAGGCAACGCTGGAAACAGAGAACTGAAGAAAAGATAGCAGGCAGAGGGAGTCAAGATATGACTAAGGCAATTTTATAAGAAGGCCAAGTATGCATACCGAAAGTAGGATAACAAAGCTGTGACTCAGCAAAGCACTAGGGCAGCAGGCCCAAAAAACACAAATTAAAAGCACCGCCTCAGCCGACTCAGTTGATCCCAAAAGTCTAAATTCTCTGACAGAATGGATAGCTATTACCCTAAATATCTACTGCATCATTTTATCTTTCATCTACTATTCCTCAAGAGTTGGTAAAAAAGTTATGAGTTATTAACTCATCAACTAGATATTTTGTAACTCATTTTTTGTATATATACTTCCCCAGAGAGCATATGTGGTGGGTTGGTTGATAATCCTCATTCTAGACTTGCGCTATATACTTTGAGAGCTCTATAATCAAAGACTGCTGGAATGTTTTGGATGAAGAACTGTCTGTTGTGTTATTTAATGGCCAAAGAGTGACTGTGGAATTCCTGTGCTACTACATGGCTCAATAAGTGTTTTCTACCTCTGTTTACAGTTTATATATGTTTACGCCACCATTGTGTTACCACCTAAATAGCAAGAAAGAAGAATAGCTTAGGCTTTGCTTGACTGCACTATATGCTCAGTTCTTGTTATTTCTATATGTTTTCTTCAGAAATGGTTATGAATATGCATACTTAAATGATCATGTTTACCCTATTTCTTTCACATATGAATGTTATTTAGGAATTCTTGACTGCTCCTAGACAAACTTTCATTCACCTTCCCTCTCGGTTAGCTAATGAAAGATTCTTAGTTGCCTTTCATCTCTGACCTTCATTCCATCTTTATTCCAGCCTAATATTTTTCTATGTGTAGCTATCCTGCTCTGTATTCCTCTTGTGACCAAGAAAACGCAACAACAAGCCCTAATCCATGACTCCATGCCCAATGGTTTGAACTTCTCACACTATGCATCCCAACTCTGCTTGAAAACATCATCCTTCCCACCAAAATCAAAACAAAACCCATGTACACCATAACTAGCCTAAAATTACACCAAAACAAAGTTAAATCATAAAGAGAGAGCCCTCTCTGACTGCAGGTAGGCTAGGACCTGCAGCCCAAAGATTGGTTTGTGGTTACCTCGGCCGTATCCCTTAAGGAGCCAAGGGAAAAGACAACAAATGAGATGATGCAATCTACCTAAATGCATGAAAGAAATAAATACATGCAAATCAATGGGATATACTATGGATATAATTTCTTGAGGTAGAGTGCATGGTGAGGACGAGGGAGAAGATGGCCTTCAAAATCCTCTAGTAGATATGCCCCCTTACCCAAGTCCTTACGAATGATGTAAGGTCCTAGCCATAATGATGAGTGAGACAATGATGAAGGATACAATAAACACCGTGATGATAAAGGTCATCAAGGATGAGAAGATAACGAAGGGCTTGGTATCGGATACATCGTCGATCATCATGACTAAGAAGGGGGGAACGCTTCTGGGTTTGAAAATATGTGATGAAGTACGCTTGTTGGTGAATATCGTCCCAAGGGTGGACGGGAGGAAGATTGATGTCCTCATCAGAATGGAATATGGGTGGACAAGAGGAATATTGACTATATTATGTGGTGATAGTACCTAGTTCATCATCCTGATAAAGAAGGTTCACATATGCATCATCTGAAATGGTAAACAATGAGATAGTAGATGGAAGATCTACCGATGTTGAGACCCGGGTTTCCAATGAGGGAGGTTTGCTAGAAGCGTGCATAGGAAACTCAGATAGGTTTTCCTACGAGGATCTCAAGGATGACAACAGGTAAAAGATATGGATCATGGAGTTCGTCATCTTGACATCGTGGGGAGGGATCACGATGGTGGGACCAGAGTCCCCATGTTCTGGTGCAGGAGTGGGACCAGAACTCACAAGAAGAGGGCTAGATGACCCACTACGAGTGGCCTCGAACTCACAAACTACTTGAAGGTATTCACAAAACTCGTTGAGATGAGGACAATGATGGGTATAATGGTCATAGTTATCACACAAAGCACAAGGGTGATTCATGCGCAACGATTTAAGTTTCTTTGTAGAGTCAGGTAAGGTAACATGGACCACCGGGATGTTAGACTTAGGAAACATATCATTGGCTACAAACTTGAGGCGAGGGAGCTCAGGACAATTATTGGTGGCATGCCCATCAAGATCACAAAAAGCACACAGAGGTGTAGACTTTGGAGGCTTGGGAGTTGGAGGTGCTTGGGGAGCCTTGTGCTTAGGTTCCTTCTTCTTGTCTTTTCCCCCTTGTACGGATGATTTCCCAATAGGAGTGGGTTCTTATTGAGGTTGCACTAGAACTAGAGAAGTGGCAGGGGTTGTAGGGACCAGTTGAACCAGGGTCAAAGCATGATATGGTCTTAGCTGACTAGGCAAAGTGCTCACTGGAGGATCAATGTACCAAAATGGGATCCACAAAGTCATATTAGGGAGACTCAACTAAGCCATGACAGGGAAAGAAAAAATGCTAGGAGGAAGAAACAATAAAGGTATATGTCGTGTAGGATAATGTCCTGACAAAATGATTCCTAATTGGTTAAGACCTGGAGAAAGGGTTCTTGGTGGGAACAAAGAAGAGGCACCCACAAAAAGAGGAGGTCCTGGAGGGGTAGATCCTGATGGCTCGGCTGAAGTTACAATAGTAGGGTGCTGCGGAACTGACTGCTGACCAGAGGTACTAGAGTATTTCTAAGAATCTCGTGATGCTTATAACATGAAAACAATCAATGAGATGGGCTCAGAGATGGGAGGGGGACAACCATGGTAAGCACCCAACAAGGTGGAATATTTGTAGACTCCAAGTGAAACACCAGTGAGAGGGGTGGTAGACTACTTGTCAGATGTTGATGAGACAATGGAATCAAGGGAGGTCAAGATGATGGCTCGTATACGTCAACTAATCAATAGTGACGATATTCCCTTCATGGGGGAAACATATCTTGCAGAAAAACCAGAGACACGACGGCTGACATGGCATAATTGTAACTAAAACCCAATAGAATGTTGTAATCTAGAGGGGCATTGATAACCTCAGTGTCTATAGAAACAATCTTACCCGCAAGAGTCACTAGAGAATTGTGATACATGCTGAGAGTCTGGGAGGGGTGACCATCCCAAGCACGCAAAGTGATGGTGGATGGGGACAACTCAGGTGACTTTAGTTTCTTCCAAATGGTAGCAAACATCACACAGGTGGATGCACCTTCGCAAATAATGCATCAGGAGATGATGGCATTATAGACTCAGACTGGTATCTGGAAAGTAACAAATGATGGTAATGGAAGAGGTTTTGATACATCCACGGGAAAGATAATCAAACAATCATCTAAAGGATCTACTAATCCCAAAGTAGTTGGTAGAGATTTCTTCTAAGATGGGCATGACTAGAGGACCTCCAGTGTCGACATGGCAGAAGGCGATTGCGCCAAGTCATCTACTATACTGTACGTGTGGGATGCTCGGTTAGAAGCCACAGTATGACTCAATGGCCCTTTGGGGATCTTGGGAATTAGCTCAAGCTTGGGGTGAGGGATATGTAAAGGACCATTTGATGTTATAAGAGACTCGGTAGACTATTTGGTTTTTATCTTGGTTGCATATGAAGTTGATGGCTTTTTGTATTGACATGACCGAGTTTGCGGGTTGACATCGGAGGTACTAACCCCATCAGAACTCATCATGAGAATCTGGTAGTCACCATGACCAACAAGTTGGGGAGGGTGGGCTACTAGGCCTGAGGATGCATGGGAGGCTCCAACGCTAATGCCTGAGGGGCTGGAGTGCTTGGAGGTGCATAGGTGTAAGATGGTGAAGGGGAAATAGTATGGTAGACAGGTTGAGCACTAGCTAGCCCTGACATCCGTTGATGTGGTTGGGTGAATGCATAACATGTGCTTTGTCCTGAATACACGTTACTGGCAGGAGGGGGATAAGTGTTGGAGGAACTGGTGCCCCCCTATGGATAGCCATAGCTCTATTGAGCATATGGAAAAGAATGTGAAATATCTCCAACAATGTCATCGGCAACGTGAGATGCTATTGGTGCATTGGCACCACTAGGATGAGGGAGGTATGATATAACGGTATAGACATAACTGGATTGAGCATAAATCAATTCATATCTCAAAGCAGTATAGAGAGCCTCTTCCTCTGTCTGAGGAAAGTGAGATGCGGCATCTTTAGAAATGGGTGCTAAAAGAGTCCTAAGAAACCAATTGAGGTAGAAATGGTATTTTAAGGAAGGAGCACGACACATGCTCCTCCTTCTATGCCATTCCTAGACATGGCCAGAAAGACGAGTGGTAGAAGACTAATGAAATGTCATCAAGAGCTCGGTCTCGATGTCGTATCGGAGAGGTAACTAAAAATATGAAATGAACAATTTAGCAAGCATCGCAAAAGTGGAATGAGAAGTAGAGGGCTAGTCGTTGTACCACTTTGCAGCATCTCCAGTGAGCGTGTGTTGGAAAAACTGAAGATGAATGGAGTCATTGGTGATGGAATTAGAGGAACACCACATATGGAAGGAGCACACATGATTAGTGGGGTTCTCTCTAGAATTACCCTCAAACTTGGGAATGTATAAGGGAGGATTAGTAAAGAGTGTATGAAAAGAAACCACTTTAGACTGCGGATGACAAACAACCTTAACAGTAAAAATGGTTGTAAAATAGTGTGGATCTGTAACAAATGATAGAAACAAAACCTGCCAAAGTCCTGATCTATGCAATAGAAATAGTTAAACAACAAGATGAAATAAGGAATTAAGTGCAAATAACTCCAATAACTCAATGGAAACCAAATATAAAGAATAGATTTTATTATATGACACCTGTGAAGGGAACAAATGATGTTACCAATCCCCCTCTGTGGGATGGATTGTTGGCTATCCTTAATGTCTTCAGCTCTGGAAAGTCTCTCTTCTCTACAATGTATAAACCCAACAATTTTTTTTTTAGCTCAATGGGAACTCAAATGGAAAAATCAAATGGTAAGTGAAAGTGATTATAATCAAAGTTACAATAGTGAGTGCAACAATGAAAATGATCCAAAGTGAAGAATGGATGTAAAACCCTCCAATTTATAACAAAATATTAGGTTATTCTCGAATAATGGAAAATAATAAAATATTATTAAACAAATTCTAGAATTAACCATTTGGAATATTTTATTATATTTGGTTGGAGGGAAAAAGTATTTAAATTGGTTAAATAATTTTATTTAGAAATAATAAATAAATAAATGATTTATTTATCATCTCAAGGAATGTGGTTAAGTAATAATAAACATATAATGATTTTCTTAAGTATTCCTAGATGATTTAGTCAAACTTGACAAGGAATAATAACTAAATAATGATTAATTAATTATTCCTAGAGAAAAATAAGAAATATAATGATTTATCTAAGTATTTCTCATGATTGGGTCAAATATGATAAGAAATATTAGTTAAACAATGGCTTAATTAATTATTCCTAGAAGATAATTAAATAAATAATGATTTATTTAATTATTCTTCACGGGTTTAACCAGAAATAACTTAACAAATGTGGTTTATTGAGTAATTTCTTATAGTGAAAGCAATTTTACTATGGTAAAATTGGCCCTATATGGTGTACTTCAATCCATCTTGTATTTTATGGCTAGATGATCAATTTTTGGTGACAACACTTTAGCAGCCCACATCATCTCAAAGCTACCAAACATGTCAAATCATTCACCATTTGTAGTAACCCATCATCATGGGCCTTTTCTCTCCAAAAGCTCATCTTATAAGCCTAATCCTTGCATCACATAAGCCTTAGACCAGTTTCTAGCTGGCAGAAAACCTTGGTAAATCAATAAAACCAAGCTATCCCTGTGCTTGGTCAGCTAACATGGCCCTCCTATGCTCACAGGGTATGCTAACCCCCTTCCCCTTCACGGGAAAGGCATTTAACATGCCACATGATCTTGGAGGCTGTGTTAACCATCCAAGCCACCTAGGGCTTGCTCAAAAACGTTAAATTGACCAGCAACAAACATGAATTAAGTATTTAAATGTAGGATAAGGATCAAGCCACCTACCTGGAACTGACAGAACATCGAATGGTCGCCTGGATTGCTCACAATCACTCAGGAAAGTTCTACTCCTTTTTCTCTCCAAAGCACTCTCACAAACTTCAAACATTGAAAATGAGGGCCTGTCACCCTTCTTATAGTCACTCTGGAGGTATGACTCACTTTAGCTAGTCTTTGAAATTGAAGCTATTCATTCCTATCTTGTTTAAACATGCACCATATCACTATTCTGTCAAATTTTACTTATGCTCTAATGATATTTTAGTTTTTTTATGAAAAGTTGACCAAATTTGACTCCAGATGAGCACATTCTTTTTTGGGACTTTTTCTCGCTCTGAAATTGAAAAAGCCCCAAGTTACCTACTTGAGGCTCGTAAAACACCTACAAATAATATATGAGAACATTATTTTTGCGATGTTTTCTCTCTCTTGAACTAAAAAACCTCTGAGTTACCTTATTTGGGCTCGAAAACTCCTACAAAGAAGATCTAAGAAATTCTTTTTATCTCTTTTTCTCGCTCCCTAAAATTGAAAAAGACATATCAATTTTTCTTCGTCTGACCCATTAAAATTTTACGAATATCTATCAAGTTTTCTTCATCTAACTCATTAAAATTTTATGAAGATCTATCGAGTTTTTCTTTGTCTGACTCATTAAAATTTCATGAAGAATATTGAGTTCACTTTGTCTCCTCATACTCATAACAAAATGACGTAAACTTAATGGACTAACTTATGGAAAAGGAACTATGTCAGATATATTATTAACCCTTTGTTGCACCTGGTTATCAACCATGAAAAAGGCACCCCTTGGAGTTTTCTTTACAATATTTTTAGACCTTCTAAATATGAAAATACCACTGAGTTTACCCGTCTAGCCTCGTTAAACCTAATCAGATGGGGAAAAATTAGATAGAACAATGGCTCAATTGTTGGCATTATGATACATATGTTATACTTGATGGCAACCCACTCATCTCAGATGATAAATTATAGTGCATCAAAGTTCACGCACTTTCATGAAGATAAAAGTTTATTTCATGTAGAGAAAAGTTCACGCACTTTTATGTAGAGAAAAGTTTATTTCATGTAGAGAAAAGTTCACGCACTTTTATGCAGAGAAAATTTTATTTCATGTAGAGAAAAGTTCACGCACTTTCATGCAGTGAAAAGTCCCTTTCATGAAGAGAAAAGTTCACGCACTTATATGCAGAGAAAAGTTTATTTCATGTAGAGAAACGTTCACGCACTTTTATGCAGAGAAAAGTTTATTTCATGTAGACAAAAGTTCACGCACTTTTATGCAGAGAAAAGTTTATTTCATGTAGAGAAAAGTTCATGCACTTTCATGCAGAGAAAGGTCCCTTTCATGAAGAGAAAAGTTCACGCACTTTCATGGTTGGCTCATGGTATTAGTCCGACAATTTTTGATCCTATGGTTTTGGTCCGTGGTATTGCATCCAAAAGTGTTGATCTCACGCACTTTCATGTTTGATTCATGGTATTAGTCCTATAGTTTCTGATCCTATGGTTTTGGCTCGTGGTATTGCATCCAAAAGTGTTGATCTCACGCACTTTCATGGTTGGTTCATGGTATTAGTCCAACAGTTTTTTGATCCTATGGTTTTGGACCGTGGTATTGTGGAAGGCCTAAGACTATAAAAGAGGAAGGAGATCATTTGGCAAAGTATCATCGAAAAAATTGAATATCTAATAAGTGCTAGATCTGAAATATTTGTGATTGGGTTATGGTGCAGATTTGGATCTGAATGAAGGAGGAACCTTAGCGCATAAAGAAGGATAAGTTCTATTGATGGGTCATAATATTTATGCTTGAATAATAGTATCTTTGCATGATTTTGATCTGTTATATGAGGTGCATGCTTGATCTATAAATATGACAATCTTGGTTAATTAGTGTCTGAATATTTGAAAGAAGGAATTATCCTTTATAGATCTACACGCAGGTTTCAGGTTGTTGAAGTAGCAAATATCTTTAAATTATGGTCTAGCTGTCTTTGTCTATTGGTGCAGTATTCTGGGTTCAGAATTTGGTGTATGGTTACTGTTACTGTGTTCTGGGTACAGCTGTCAGAGAAGTGTTTACTTGATTCAGTGCTAATTGGGAAAAGGAGATTGTTTGATGCAGATATACTTGATGATTGATTGATGTTCATGGATCCAGTCTGAAAATTTATGAAACGTGGTCCTTGGAAGAAAGAGAAGGTTGTAGCCTTCAGTAGGCCAGCACCTACGTACTAGTATCTTGGCTAGTACAAGAGCTAAGAGGGTTGTAGCTCTCTGCAGGTTGTAGCCTGCGTACTGGTAAAGGACTGCACCAGTGCAAAATCATTGTAAAAGGAGTTTCTAATTGAAAGAAGATAGAGACATATTGCAGCAGGTGGTTTTCACCCACATTGGGTTTCCACCTTATATCTAGTGTTCTTTTGTGTGACTATTTGCTTTTCTTGTTCCTGCTCATTATTTTATGATACTGACATACAAAGTGTTAGATACCTATACCAATAGGTTTCATATTTCATGATTGGCAAAGAAAGTTCCAAATATGCTCTGCTTTGGTGATGCAAAGATCCCATATTTTCAAAAGAAGGTAATATGTGTACATAGTTTGATGTTGACTAAATTTTGGATGGGTGATCCAACAACTTAATCTGGATCATGCCATGTTTCAATTTCTTGTTGTAGAATAGAGAAAGAAGTCTGTCCAAACTGTTCAATCTTGGCAGACCAGTAGTTAGGTAGAGAATTAAGGTTCCCAACTGCTTAATCTAGGAACTTGGAAGCAATAAGGGTAGTTCTAGATAGAAAATCAAAAGAAAAATCCAAAAGAAAAGAAAAGGCACATGAGGGTCTGCAAGTCTAAGTGCACCCTCCATGAAGAAACAAAAAATTCTAGGCAAGTTAATGGGTAGGTAGAGGGGGTTGCAGAAATGTCATTCCTTTCAATTGAATTTTGCTGGTCTAACATAAAGGAAACATCAGTGGATAGAGAAGTTCCTCTTCTCCATCATCTTGCAGCAATACAAGGGAGCATGTCTAACTTCCTGTTTCCCCCCTCACATTCATTGCTAACATCCCATTACCAGTTATGTTCATGAAAGAAAGTCAAGGTCTTATGGTGGTTCTTGTTTCTTTAAAAGCCACATTTCTTGTGTAAAATTCTTTTCATTTTGATCTACTCCCTAAACTAAGTTGATTCCATATAAAACTTAGTGTTTCCCCTCCTCATCCACCTCTTCCACTCATATTAACCCCTAACTTCTACTATTTAACTCCCTATACCCCCTATTCCCCCTATTACTATGTAAATTATGCAAAAAACCCCGAAATACCTATGTATCCCCTTCCCCGAGCATTATAGCTCTAAGTTTGGTTTTAAATGATTTAAGCGCTAAAACATTAGAACGCAACCCAAAGAGCGCTCATACATTAATCTTGGGATTAATCCAAGATCCGCTTGGATTAATAACCTTAATCCGGCTTTGTTAATAAACCCGTGCATAATACATTTTTCCCGTAACACAGCTTGAAAACCCACTTTTCTAAAGTTTCCGCCGGGCGCGCATTTCACGAAAAACATTATTTTATTCTCCCGCCCACTGCCGTATCGCCCTGACAAGTTGATGACCCGTCGACTGTCGGATCTGGGCTTTCCCATATGACGGCCCATATCCATATCGAGTCGGCCCCGACGACCGTAACTTACCTCCCGAGAAACTGTCAGAGGGTGACGTCAGGCCTCTGCCACGCATCACCCCCATATTCTCTTGGGCCGCCCGCTGACAATACTGCTTCCGTATCCAGAGCGGTCCGAGAACTTACCACTTACCACTTCCGGTTTCCGCTGACCAGTCACGTCCTCGTCATCGCCACGTCGTGCTCACATCATGCCACATCGCCGACCTGTCAGCACTCCCGCCCTCCAGCGCTCCGACATGTCCGCCACCTAGGCAATCCCCGTGGACCACTCACAGGCCGCCATGTCACTCAATGACGTCATGCTGACATCACCCAACCCTGACCCCACCTGATGATGTCATGCTGACGTCATCCAAAAAAAAGCGCCAATATCCCAAAAAGTCCATATTTTCGCCAAAAAACCGTGTTTTTGTCACTTTCGCCAAAAAACCGTGTTTTTGTCACTTTCGCCAAAAAGACTATTGCTCTGCTCTGCATGCATTTTACGACCAATCCGTCGCCAACTTGCAGAAATCGCTACAAAGACCGTGGGCGCATCCAATCTACCTGCATTTGTAACCATTGCCGCCAATTCACAAGGTATTTATCCGAATCATTCCCTTCGTGCCTGGTTTTGTCCATAATTCTTCAAATGTAGCTTAAAAAGAGTGAGAAAGCACTCTACCTACTAGCAAATCCCAGTAACCAGGCCTATTTTCAGTGGTTGGGACGAAATTCCTCTGCAGAACCTGCATTTAGACAAATTTACCTAAATTCACAGTTAGTTCACGCATTCGTTAACTTAAAGACCCGAGCTCCACTAATTCACCTTGGAGAGAGTTTACCAGTCCCGGCATTCGCTCTATCAGTCCTCTGTGCAGTTTTTCAGTTGCTGCCACTACCAGTTACCCTCTGTTCCTTTGCAATTCACCTCTCTGTTCCAGAAATACCCCTCTGTGTTGCTCTGTTCAGTAACACCAGTTCACATACAAATCAGAGGCCTTATTAGCCGTGGAAACACTAATATCATTAAATATAGCACCTCTCAATGCCCCACAGAGAGAGTTAGAATGGAAGGCCCTGGGTGATAAAGATTATCAGATGATAGACTCATTTCCAATGAATTCCAAATTTAACATCCATCTGCTGAATGAGTTAAAGGCCCAACACCTCAGTGGAGCTGATATCTTGGGGATTTGGGACTCTAATTTGCCCATTTTTAACCTTCCTCAAGTCAACTCCCTTCCAGACTTGATCCATAGATGCTGTGAATGCTATGATCCATGTCAGAGAGCTGTTCTCAATCCCACAGGCTCAGTCTTGTTCCATATTACCCCTGAGGCCATAAAGGAGATGCTGCACTTTCACACTGCAAGACCATTGACTCCTCTCTCCATGTTGGATTTATTAAAGAAGGGGGGCAAGCTGTCCAGTACCCAAATCATCAAAATTAATCAGTTATTTATTAAGCCAAGCTCTGAAGCTGTGAGAACGCCTCCTATTGGAAATCCATATCTCAATGACTTGGGCAAAATGCTTGTAGATTTGATTAGCTATGTCCTGGGTTACAAGGGAGTTGAGGATGTTGATAACACCATTATGGCCATGCTGTCCATATTTTCTCCTGTGAAGCCTCCTGCTGTGCACTATGACTATGCTGAATACATTGCAAACAAGATTCATGAGCAGCTGATGAATCTAGAAAGGGAAAAGGTGTTTAGATACACCTCGTACATATATCATCTGTTCTTATTCTATCAACCTGACAGTTTCCCTATTCCTCTCAAGAAACTTGATGCCCAGGGAAATCCAAGGTCGGTTGTGTTTTGGACTTCAGTTTTTCATCACACCTCTTGCTCACCATACACATGCTGTGAATTCATAGACCTTTTCATTCATCCAGCTCTGACCTTGTTATATGGTGTTCCTCCTCCAAGATTGACTGATGAAATGCAAAGAATTCTCCATCTCTCTAAGTCCTACAGCATTGGTGATTGGTACTTTTACCAACACCATACAGTAATCAGAATATATGGCTGTGAGTTGGACCCTTATAGGCTGCCAAGATATGTCCCTATGAGACTATTTGCCTTGGAGTATTTCAGGCAGTTTGGAAATGCAGACATGGTCCATTTCCATAGTAAAAACAAGAAAGTGCAACTAAAAGTCAGGAACCAGCTAGGCCCTTTTCTTTACAACATAAGGGAGGAGGGATGGAAGGAAGCAGATGGCATGCTAGAGGCCCTCCGATTGGAAACTAGTTTTCGTTGGATACCTTATGACCCTAATCATTTCATTTCTCTCAGGAGGGTAAAACATAAATTGGGTGGCTATGCTCACATTAGATTGCCTCATATTGAGAAATATGCCAATCTACTAAGTTGGAAAGAGGGCACCCTAGAAGAGGCAATTACTAGAGAGAAAATGATTCAAAGAGAGGCAAAGAATATTGAAAAAGAGGCTGACTTGGAAACTTGTGGACAGGTTTCCTCTTCATATCAAAGGCAACTTGGAGCAGCTGCCTCATCTTCTACAGCACATCAGCAAGCAGCCAAAACTACTTATCAGGCTTCCAGCAAAGGCAAAGAGAAACAAATGGAGCCAGAACAGCCACCTCATGAAGAAGTACAGCAACAAGAAGAACAACAAAAACAGGAGCAGCCAGTGCAGCAAGAACAAACAGCTGAAGCCCCAATATCCACTGGGCAGCAGACACAAGAAACTGTGCCTCCTAGGCAGGAAACGACAGTGGAGGCCTCGGTCCTCCAAACCCCACAAAATGAAGATAGAAATCAGAAGAGGGATAGAGAGCAGGAGACTCTCCTCACCACATCCACAACTCAAGGGGAGAAAAGACAGAGGCTAAATCCCTTTTCAGAAGAAGAAATGCCTATGGGACAATCTTTGGGCATGGGCCCACCAAGCATGGAAGCATCTGCAAGTTCCTTTCAGCAGGAACAGGAAAGGACAGTTGGAGGAGAAGTCAGCTCCTCAAGCCACCAAAGGGGAGCTGAAGCAGGCATCAAACAACAATTTATTGATATCAAAAAGAGGAATGAGCCACTCAAGATACAGCTCTACAATCACTTGTTGAAAATGGCTCCTACAAACCAACAGAGGTTGATGTCTGCATATGATGTACATGAGGGCAAAATGGTAATGAGTCATTTCATGCCAACCATGCTGCAGCCACAGTCAGCTGCAGACTACATAAGGACCAACCTTGAGGTCCTTGCAAAAGACATCCACCCTATGGATCAGATTGAATTGCACAAGCAAACGGGTGAGATGGTATATGCCACCCTTGCAGACAAAACATTGGTAAATTATAGGCTGGAAAATAGCCTAAACAACACAGCTGCCCAACTTGAGTTGGAGAAAGCATCCTCCCAGGCAAAGGACAACCGAATCAAAGCATTGGAGGATATCATCATAGAGCTTGGGCATGATCCCAAGGACACCAAGGCTATACAAGCGTTGTTGAAATTAAGAGATGCAGACATGGAAGCATTAAGAAAAATGATCAAGATCCTAGCAACTCTTCATCCTCAAACAGAAGAGGTTGCCCAGCTAAGGCATGACCAAGATGCAGCAGCTATGCTGGTATCATTATACAAACAGCTGATCCAGACACAGGAGAAATTGGGAGAGTCAGAGGCTACGCTGCAGGCAGCCCTACAACAGAAGGAAGGAGGCCAAACATCACAACCCCCTCCACAAATAATCAACCTTGAGGGATCTACTCAAACTACTGCTCCTCCTACAGAGCAGATAGCTCAAACAACGCCATCTACATCAGCACCAACAACAGAGCAGGCTCCAAGCCTTGATATGCAGAAGCTGAAAAATGAAATTCAGGCCTTAGAAGCCCAAATGGCAGAGTTAAATGAAGCCAGGGAGAATTTGGCTAAGCTCAATGAAAAATATGACAAGTCAAAGCAAAGCATAGCTGAAAAGGGAAGAGAAGTGAAGGCTCTCAAAGAGAAGATAAAGGAGCTGGAGAAAGAGCTCACCCTTGACAAAGTGGTGGTTGAGCTCAAGACAGTTTTATGGGCCAACATTGGCCAATCAATCATAGATCAGTGGCAGTATATAGAGACCATTCATGAGAAAATGGAGCTCATAGGCAAAGCACACAGGGAAGTCCAGAGAGCAAGGGCATCTCTAGGCAATATGCGTGAGATAGCCAAATAGAATGATTAACGTGATTAATAACCGTACAGGTCCTCAGCTGGAAGCAATAGGAATCCCTAACAGAACTGAAACTATCCTGCTGATAAAGAGGGTCCTTACATTGAGAAGCCTGGTACAAACACTGGAAAGAAGAAGCCAGGACATGCAGACAGAAGTAAACAAATTTATGGACAAGTTTGCAGCATTACAAAGCAGAGGTCTTCCTGGCTTACTGAACAGCGCAGGGAGACTACTTTCACATGAGAACTATGCTAAAAGAGTCAATACATTTGCTACCAATCAGATCACTGTAAGACCAAGTACCTCAGAAGAAACAGGGCCAACATCTGGGCAAAGTATCTATAACAGAGTAGAGAACTTATTTTTCATTATGAATGAGATCAAACATTTGTTTGAAGTACCTCCAAACTTCTACAAATATACAGAGGCAGATGAGACCTTAGATGCAATTTTGAGACATCAATTGCCCACACAAGAATGGTGGACCAAAATGATACAGCTGATACTGTGAAAAAGAGCCTCTCATCAGGTTTTTTATCAAAAACATAAGTCACCAGGATCAGAAAATGTGATGTATACACTATGACTGGAGAAGAGTGGACTGAGCCAACTCAGCAGAAAGATTCGGCCACTAAAGCAATACTGACAGCTGCAAATGACAGGGCCGAGAAAGCTACAGCATGACAGAGCATAAAGACACATCATTCAGCATTTATGCAGAACGCTCAACCGACTCAGTGGCCTCCAAAGGTCAAAAAGACTTCTGACAGAATTAAAGAGCATTCATCTTGTATTTAGAGCAGTAATAACTTCTTTATCTGCTATTTTTGTTAAGTTGGTGAGCGTATTTAATTATCAGGTGACTCAGCGGTTCAGATATTTTTGTAGAACCGATTGTATATATTCCCCCTCGCATAAGCTTGCAGGGGTTGTTGTTACTTGTTCAGAAAGAGAACTCGGCTGTATTTTTGAGAGTTAATACAAAGAAGCTTCGGGATTTCAGAGATTGTTTTTTTTTATGCATGCTGTGTTGGAACCATTGAATGTTGCAGAATTCTAGTGCTATAGTTTGATACAATAAGTTTCTCTATCTTTGTCTGTGTTTAATTTTTGTTTATTTCATTTCTCATGTATGTGGTCTAATCTCAACAAGAAAGTAGAAGAATAACTCAGGATTTGTCCATGGAGACACCCTGAATTCAATCATTCCTTGTTATAAATGTTTTCTTCAGGTTTATCTGTTAAATTGGAATTCTTAAATGCTCCAACTTACTATAAATCTTTAACAGTTTCTGTACAGTAACTCTTAGATGCTACTGAATAGAATCTGCCCTTTTCAACTTACAGTCAGACTATGTATAAGTTTCCATTTCACTCTGTTTCATTTATAAACCAAAAAATTGTATCATCAATAGCTGTCTAGCTCTGCAGTAAATCTTTCTCCATCACAGACATCAGGACCTACTCAATTTCTGACTCCATATGCCCAATGGACTAAAAATCCCTCAAACATTTCATGCCCTTCTCAAAACAACAGTGCACAACCAAAACCTTAAAAACAAAAGCTGAATTCATAACTAGCCTAAAATTTTCACAAACAGAGCTAAAACTTAAGGAGAGAGCCCTCTCTAATTATAGGTAGGCACAGGACCTATAATCCAAAGCTTGGTTAGTGGTTACCCCGGCCGTATTCCCTTGGGAGTCAAAGGGAACAACCTGGGTGTTAATACAAAGTAATGATCAATATTTGAAGAATTATTCAAAGTATAAATAAGGAAGATAGATTGAAAAGAATTTGATAATACTGATTCACCCCCCCTCTCAGTATTATTTCCAACAATTGGTATCAGAGCAGGTCCTTCTGAAGAAGCTTGATCGCTTGAAGGAAGATCTAACATCATGAGCAACTACAAGAGGGAAGCATCAATTAGGGCACCGACTTTTGATGGAACAAACTTCGTATATTGGAAGGTAAGAGTTATTGCCTATCTTCAATCTTTGGGTACAGAAGTATGGGACATTATAGAAACAAGGTATACTTTTCCATCAGCTACTCCTACAGATTCAGCTGAGAAGAAGAAATATGAAACAAATGCAAAGGCAGTTAATACTCTTCTAGGATGTCTATCTCAATCTGAATTCGTGAAGGTTATGCAATATAAATCTGCAAAAGAAATATGGGACAAGATTGTTTTGAGCTACGAAGGAGATGAACAGGTAAAACGTGCAAAACTTCAAACCCTCAGGATTCAGTATGAGAATCTCAGAATGTATAATGATGAAAGTGTGGCTAACTATTTCCTTAGGGTAGATGAGATTGTTAATTGTATGAAAAAATTGGGTGAAGAAATAAAAGAGGCTGTTGTGGTTGAAAAAGTCCTAAGATCATTGTCCCCCAAGTTTGAATCTAAAGTGTCTGCAATAGAAGAAAAGGAAAATCTACAAACTCTTACTATGTCTCAGCTACACGGAATTCTAACTGCTTATGAAATGAGAAAAGGAGGTCCATCAGACAGGAGAGAAGCTGTTTTTAAGGCTTCAGGAAAAGGAGACTACTATGAATCAAGTCACGTGCTAGAAGAAGAAGAAGAATCAAATTTTGTCAGAAATCTTCAATGGGGTACTGGAAGATTCAGATGTAAGCTACCTTTTAAATGCTTTGCTTGTGGAAGAGTAGGTCATTATGCTGCCAAATGTCCTCATAAGGATAAGATTGACAAAGGAAAGGAACCTGCCAGATGGAACAAGAAACAGAATGCAAATAAGAAAAGCTACTACACTCATGAAGACAGTGATGGTCTATCAAATAGTGATGAAGATGAACGAGGTAATGACTATAAACTTTTAATGGCATTTGAAGATGATGATTACATGGATGCTATAGATGTGGATAGTTTTTATGAAGAGATTTCTAGACTTAAGACATGTATAGAAGAAAAGAATATGATCATTGATACTCTACAATTTCAAATTGATGAAAAAGAAAAATATCTTGAAAAGTTAGAAGGTGAAATTGTTGGCCTTAGAAAAGAAATTGAGAAAACAAAGGCTATTAATCTTAAGTTTGTCAAAGGATCTGAAACTCTGGATGAGATCATCAATGTACAGCGTTCTCCACTAAACAAGACAGGTCTGGGGTATAATGGAGAAACATCTCAAGCATCCACCTCAAAGAGTTATCTTGATGCAGCAAGAAGGAATGAGCAAAAGCACAATGGAGATCACCAGGTAAAGCAGGGACGAATTACATCAAGAACGAACAAAGACTATTAGGTAAACCAGGGGCAATCTGTCTTAAGGATGAACAAAAGCTACAACCAGCCACAGGTAAAATCTTCTCAATTTGCTTCAAGAATGGATGACAATAGAAATTACAATCATTTGGCCGGTAGATTTGATAATCGCATAAGTTTCTTCAATGGGCAATGTTTCTCTTGCCATAACTTTGGTCACAAAGCAGCTCAATGTGTTGCATATAAAATGATCATGACTAGAGAAGCTCAAAAACAAAGAAGTATGATCGGGATTACAAAAAGGACCTATAACAACTTTTCGGTTCTTGAAAATGAAGTTGAATGTTCTATTTGCAATAACTTTGGTCATGAAGATTCTGAATGCAGGAGCAGGTTTCAGCATACAAAGGAACAAGCCTCAAGCACCAGAACATGGAGAATAAAGGAACCACAAATAGAAAGATGTGGGATAGCATTTTATGCAAAAGGACAAGAAAATCTATGGTACATTGACAGTGGATGTTCGAAACATATGACAGGTGATAAAGAAAAACTTGAATCATATTCTGCTTTAGAAAAGGGAAAGAAAGTCTCTTTTGGAAATGATACTCTTGTAGCTATAAAAGGAAAAGGCACTGCTCAATTAAAAGAAAAGGTCAAAGCTGGAAATGTTTTGTATGTTGATGGATTGAAGCATAATCTTCTAAGTGTCAGCCAAATGTGTGATCAAGGAACCGAGGTGATATTTATATCAAACAGATGTCGTGTTCGTGATCTTGATACAGGTGAAACAGTGATCAAAGGTAGAAGAACTCCAAATAATCTATACATATTTGAAGAAGGACAACAACAATGCTATTTGAGCAAGGATGATGAACACTGGTTATGGCACCAGAGGTTGGGGCATCTAAGTTTTTCACAAATAAGGAAAGCATGCAAATATCAGGCAGTTCGTGGTCTTCCAGATATCAAAATTCCAGACAACACCATATGCAAATCATGTCAGTTTGGAAACCAAACCAGAACTAAATTTCCAGAGAAGGAAGGATAAACTAGCATGCCTCTTGAGCTAGTCCATACAGATGTATGTGGTCCATTTAGGAAAAGGACACCTCAAGGAGAAGAATACTTGATATTATTCATTGATGATTTCTCCAGGTTTGTTTGGTTAGGACTTATGAAGCACAAAGACAAAGCATTCGAGAAATTCAAATCCTTCAAAGCCTTGGTTGAAAATGAATCAGGTTACAAAATTAAGTGCCTCAGGTCTGACAGAGGTGGGGAGTTTACCTCAAATGAATTTTTCAATTTCTGTGAAGAACATGGGATAAGAAGAGAATTCTCTATAGCTAGAACTCCTCAGCAAAATGGAGTGGTGGAAAGGATGAACAGAACAGTCCAACAAATGGCTCGTGCTATGCTGGATGAGTTTGGAACTCCCGCAACTTTCTGGGGTGAAGCCGCATATGATGTGGTTGTTATTCTCAACAAAAGAAATGTCCGAGTGAACAGCACTCAAACTCCTCATGAGCTCTGGTATGGTGAGACTCCTTTGGTAAAGCACTTCAAAATCTTTGGGAGCAAATGCTATATTAAGAATACTGATGAGCAACTTGGAAAACTTGAACCTAGAGTAGATGAAGGCATTATTCTTGGTTATTCTCCACACAGCAAAGCATATAAGTGCTACAATAAAAGACTTGGAAGAATTTTTGACAGCATTGATGTAGTGGTTGATGAAAAGGGATACATTCCTAGGCAAGTAAATCATGAAAATATCGAAGAAGATGAAGACTACCCTCAAAGACAGAATGATGAAGAAGAAGAACCTCAAGAAGCACCAGAGGAACAGATAAGGATAGAAGAGAAGACTCCATCTCGATATGTTCAGAAGAATCATCCAGAATCTCAGATTTTGGGGCAGAAAGAAGCAGGTGTACAAACAAGAAGAACAATTGCAGAAGCTTCAAGCTATTTGGCATTACTCTCCTCCACTGAACCACAAAATGTAAAAGAGGCATGCAAAGATGAATGTTTGGTCAAAGCAATGGATGAAGAACTTGAGCAGATTGAAAAGAACAACACTTGGGAGTTGGTTCCTAGACCAAAGGATAAGAATGTTATAGGGACAAAATGGGTCTTCAAAAATAAGTTGAATGAAAATGGGGAAGTAATTAGAAACAAGGCAAGACTTGTTTGTAAAGGGTATGCACAGCAAGAAGGAATAGATTTTGAGGAAACTTTTGCTCCTGTTGCAAGACTTGAGGCCATCCGAATGTTCCTTGCTCTCTAAAGCTTTCAAAAGTTCAAGGTATTTCAAATGGACGTGAAATCATCCTTTCTGAATGGAGACTTAGAAGAAGAAGTATACATTGAGCAGCCAGATGGTTTCATTCTTGGAAATGATCCAAATCTTGTATGCAGACTGAAAAAGGCTCTCTATGGTCTTAAACAAGCTCCAAGGGCTTGGTACTATCGTTTGGACAAATATCTTCATCAACAAGGTTTTTCAAAAGGATCAGCAGATAGCAATCTTTATATAAAAATTGAAAATGACAAATTGCTAATACTTGTTGTGTATGTAGATGACATTATCTTTGGCAGCAATGAAGAATCTATGAGTCAAAGCTTTGCCTTGGTGATGAAGAAAGAATTCGAAATGTCCTTGCTTGGAGAATTGACATATTTTCTTGGCCTGCAAATCCAACAAAAGGAAGGAGGGATCTTCTTGTCTCAAACCAAGTATCTCAAGCAGATTTTGAAGAAATATGGCATGGAAGATGCAAAACCAGTATGTACACCCATGGTCACAGGATGTAGCCTCAGTTCAAATGATGAATCAGCAGCAGTACATCAACCAACCTACAGATCTATGATTGGAAGTCTACTTTATTTGACAGGTACCCGACCAGACATCATGCATGCAGTGGGAATAGTTGGAAGATTTCAGGCAAATCCAAAGGAAACTCAACTTCAGGCAGTAAAGAGAATCTTCAAATATCTTCAAGGGACTCAAAATTATGGCTTATGGTATCCTAGAGATATAGATCTCAGACTTCATGCTTATACTGATGCAGATTGGGCCGGAAGCGTGGATGACGGGAAGAGCACAAGTGGTGGTGCATTCTTTATGGGTTCCAGATTAGTATCTTGGTTCAGCAAGAAACAGAGTTCGATTGCCTTGTCTACAGCTGAAGCGGAATATGTTGATGCTGTATCTTACTGCACTCAACTCCTTTGGATGATGCAGACCTTGCAGGATTTTCAAATCACTTGTACACCACCCATATCCATCTTATGTGATAATACAAGTGCAATCAGCATTTCAAAGAACCCAGTCATGCATTTAAAAACCAAGCACATACCAATCAAGTATCACTTTCTCCGGGAACAAGTGCTTGAACAAAAGGTCAAGTTGGAGTATGTTCCTTCTAAGGAACAGGTTGCTGATATACTCACCAAACCATTGTCTAGGGAGACCTTTGAATACCTCAGGCAAAAGCTGGGGGTTGTTGATGCATCATCTTGTTGTTGAATCTCTTCTGATTATTGGTTGTACGCAAGGTTCATCTGAAGTATATGCGTACATGTGCTGGGTTGCGGATTGGTCAAAGATCGAATGGCACAGGCTCAGGGGGAGCATATCATGCATTGTTGGAATTATGGAGGAAGTACAGAAGGAGATCATGGATGCTGGTCTGAATATTGCTGCAATACGTCTCTATCTCTTTCATGGTCATTTATGGTGTTTGATGGATTATGGTTCTTCTTTGCAGATCTGGTTTATAGTCAGGGGGAGCATGTTCTTAGGGGGAGCATAACCCTTTTCCCTTGATGGCAAAGGGGGAGAGTGATTGGTTGTTGTTGCCATCAAGTCCAAAGGGGGAGATTGTTGGCATTATGATACATATGTTGTACTTGATGGAAACCCACTCATCTCAGATGATAAATTATAGTGCAACAAAGTTCACGCACTTTCATGAAGATAAAAGTTTATTTCATGTAGAGAAAAGTTCACGCACTTTTATGCAAAGAAAAGTTTATTTCATGTAGAGAAACGTTCACGCACTTTTATGCAGAGAAAAGTTTATTTCATGTAGAGAAAAGTTCACGCACTTTCATGCAGTGAAAAGTCCCTTTCATGAAGAGAAAAGTTCACGCACTTATATGCAGAGAAAAGTTTATTTCATGTAGAGAAAAGTTCACGCACTCTTATGTAGAGAAAAGTTTATTTCATGTAGAGAAAAGTTCACGCACTTTTATGCAGAGAAAAGTTTATTTCATGTAGAGAAAAGTTCACGCACTTTCATGCAGAGAAAAGTCCCTTTCATGAAGAGAAAAGTTCACACACTTTCATGGTTGGCTCATGGTATTAGTCCAACAGTTTTTGATCCTATGGTTTTGGTCCATGGTATTGCATCCAAAAGTGTTGATCTCACACACTTTCATGGTTGGTTCATGGTATTAGTCCTATAGTTTCTGATCCTATGGTTTTGGCTTGTGGTATTGCATCCAAAAGTGTTGATCTCACGCACTTTCATGGTTGGTTCATGGTATTAGTCCAACAGTTTTTTGATCCTATGGTTTTGGACTGTGGTATTGTGGAAGGCCTAAGACTATAAAAGAGGAAGGAGATCATTTGGCAAAGTATCATCGAAAAAAATTGAATATCTAATAAGTGCTAGATCTGAAATATTTGTGATTGGGTTATGGTGTAGATCTGGATCTGAATGAAGGAGGAACCTTAGCGCATAAAGAAGGATAAGTTCTATTGATGGGTCATAATCTTTATGCTTGAATAATAGTATCTTTGCATGATTTTGATCTGTTATATGAGGTGCATGCTTGATCTATAAATCTGCAATCTAGGTTAATTAGTGTCTGAATATTTGAAAGAAGGAATTATCCTTTATAGATCTACATGCAGGTTTCAGGTTGTTGAAGTAGCGTATATCTTTAAATTATGATCTAGTTGTCTCTGTCTATTGGTGCAGTATTCTGGGTTCAGAATTTGGTGTATGGTTACTGTTACTGTGTTTTGGGTACAGCTGTCAGAGAAGTGTTTACTTGATTCAGTGCTAATTGGGAAAAGGAGATTGTTTGATGCAGATATACTTGATGATTGATTGATGTTCATGGATCCAGTCTGAAAATTTATGAAACGTGGTCCCTGGAAGAAAGAGAAGGTTGTAGCCTTCAGTAGGCTAGCACCTACGTACTAGTATCTTGGCTAGTACAAGAGCTAAGAGGGTTGTAGCTCTCTGCAGGTTGTAGCCTGCGTACTGGTAAAGGACTGCACCAGTACAAAATCATTGTAAAAGGAGTTTCTAATTGAAAGAAGATAGAGACATATTGCAGCAAGTGGTTTTCACCCACATTGGGTTTCCACCTTATATCTGGTGTTCTTTTGTGTGACTATTTTATTTTCTTGTTCCTGCTCATTATTTTTTGATACTGACATACAAAGTAATGATCAATATTTGAAGAATTATTCAAAGTATAAATAAGGAAGATAGATTGAAAAGAATTTGATAATGCTGATTCACCCCCCCTCTCAGTATTATTTCCAACATCAATATCTATATTCTGAAGGATATTTTGGCAGTAATCAATCAGCTGAACATGGCACCCCCCAAGAATCCTCTCTATCAACTTCTTGCCAAACCTTACCATCCTATGAGTTTAGCCCTCATACTCCGATGTTCCCTCCTCCCTATATCCTAACACTCTTTAGTGTTCATGAGCTTAATCAGCTTGGTAACCTTGATGTCGTGCCTTCTATTGTTCAAGGGATTCATCTAAAATTTTCTTCTCGTATCGACCATACCATCATATGCCTGAAATTTCCATCCCATTTCTCTAACCTATCTCCAAAACAATCATTCTTGTCCCATTTAGTATCAACTGATGTAGGACACCTTACTTCCTACGTTTGACAAATATCTTCCTATTGACCTCAACATCCTATCTAGGAAGAAGATCTAGAAAAAGATAAGTACCCAAGAAATTGCAGTCCTCAGTGACAAGTTACCATGCGTTTGATTTTGATTTTTCACTATTGGCTCCCAATTTAACAATTCTATGAGTGTTCAATGATAAAAAACTTCTCACACTCGCTAGATTGTACTGGAAATCTCGTAGACCATCATCCTTATCGGTGGCCATCCTCACATCTGTTAACAATTTTCATCATTGGCTGGTAATAAAATGATTTCTCACATGTTTGACTTCAACTCCTTTATTCACATATGCAAAAATATGTCGTTCAGAGAGGAGACGACCAAGACCTTGGGTAGAGGCTTACATCACTCAACCTTGTTTCCTCTCCCAAGCTATGTATATTGTTTTGCGGAGAAAACTCTTTAGATTTATCATATTATGACACAACTTCCAAATGGTGCCTATTGATGAACATGAGAGTCATACCTCTTCTAAGAATCACTCTGATACATCTACTAAGCTTGGATTCCCCATGTCATGCCATGTTTATATATTTCTGACATATTTTGTTGTTTTTAGGTCTCTTGCAGTTCCGAAGCTCCAATCCTCTCTCTCTCCTCAGTTTATATGAAGTATTTCATCCATCATATTGGTCTTTGATCTCACACCTTAGGGTGCATCTGTTATACAAAAAATGACCTCCTCAACAGCTTAGAGGAGAGGGATACTTTGACTGGAAGAAAAACATCAAGTTCGAGGCCCATTTTCTAGGGTAATGAACCAAAAAAAAAGGCAAAGGGAGTTATAATGTTGTCCATGATTTAGGAAAAGGCGTTATTCCATAGGTTAACACTCTATTTTTCCTAAACATAAGAATTACTATATATTTATTGTATTTCATAGGTCAAAGCGCGAGTTGACTGACTGACACTCTACCTTTAACTCAAATTCCAGCTCGAAAAGCAAGAAATGCCTACCTCAGTCCTAACTACGGACATTTCTAATCCTAACAAAGCTTCAAGGGAAGGGAAAGGCCAATAAAGCGAGAAAACATCCAAGCTTTTACCTCATTGGAACTCATGAATAAATTGGCAAGGGGGGAGCCTCTCCTCATCTATAAATTAGAGGCTTGGCCATTGTAACAAGGATGCAGTGATTTGAATATTGAGACAAGTAATGTTATGTTGCCAAAGAGTTGAGAGAGAGAGAGGAAAAGGAGCCTAGGAGATAAGGGAAGACTTGATTTAGCAACCATGGTTGTAATCATTCTTCTCTCATCTGATAATATAGATCTACTCTTGTTTTTTCTAATTGATGATTTTAAGACTTCTTTTCTGTATATGTTGATATGATTTTGAGATTGATGACTCTCTTAGATGCATGCTAGTTTTATATATTCATGTATGTTAATGATTTTAATCATCAAGGTCTATATGTTGTGATGGTTATTTCTTGTCTTCTCTACATCCAGGTTCTGTTCTAGGAGTAGGCAAAGTGGTCCTCCCTTTGTTACATTGAGATCTCCGGTGAAACTACACTATAGATTGAGAGGTAAATATTCTCTTTTACTTTGTTGGTTCTAGATTAACATGAATATTTGCATGTATATTTCAATAGTTGCAAGTCACCTAATTCCTTCTGCCTTGGGTCCCGGGAGACGTGAGAGCATTTTTCTATCCACAACCACCCATGCATTAATCCCTACAGCAAGTCTTTCCTACAATCCTACCATTACCGGTCAAGGGATTCCTAGGCCTTTTAGAATTTTCCTGAGACTGCCTCACCTCGTTCCAAAACCATCTAGAAATCCAAATCTCAACCAAATGAACGAACCCCATCACACTATGGCTATCCGAAAATGGAAAGGAAAGGATAAAACCACTATCACACCTTGATAATCAAATGCCAATGGTAGCAAGAGAAACAAATACACACATGTGTGTACTATTAATGTAAAGATTTTGGAAAAGTGTACCAAAAATGTTTCTCTTAAGTCAGTGGTGATAAGTGACCCTAAAAAAAAATGTGGTCGCTTTTATGCTTTAGGTTTGCAAGAAAAATATAAAACCCTAGTGAGGAATATTTACAACATGGATTTGTAGATCCCCCTCTGTTGGATGGACATCCTTGTGCTTCAGTGATCTTGTTGTTCTCTCTCAAATATGGAGAAATCCCAAAAGCAAGATGGAACTCAAGTGAGAGCTCAAATGTTGTGAGATGATAATGGTGATGATGAGAATGATCACATTGAAGAATGAATAGAGAACCCTATTATTTATAACAAAGTATTGAGCTAAATTAGGAAATGGAAAATATTAAAATATTGTTGACCAATCAAAATCTAGTCATTAGGGATACTTTATTATATTTTTTGGAGAGGGAAAAGATATGAAAAATGGTCAAATATCTTTATTTAGAAAATGGTTGAATTAATTAACAAATAAAATGATTTATTAATTACTTTGTGAGAATTAAGAAAAGTGTGAATTTGAAATAATTATTAAATAATGGTTTAAAAATTATTCCAAAAATAAGAATAAGGAACAATAAATAAATAATGATTTATTTAATTATTCTAAGGTGATTTAGTCAAATTTGACAAGGAATAATTATCAAAGAATGATTTAATAATTATTCCTAGGGAGTATCAAATAAATGTTGATTTATTTAAATATTTCTATGAGGTTTTTTTTAATCATAAATAATTTAATAAAAATAGTTTACTAAATTATTTCCTATTGTGAAAGTGAATTTGCTATGGTATAATTAATCCTACATCGGGTATTTCAATCTACCTAGTATGAAATGGCTAGGTGATTATTTTTAGGTGATAACATATTTCGCCTTAGCATAAGAGTGTCAGGAGAAAATCATATGACCAAAATATGTTGTAGATTCCACTTTCACGAGAGACCAAAGGGGATTCAAAGAGAGAGAGAGAGAGAGAGAGAGAGAGAGAGAGATGAAGCAAAACAAGGAAGGAATGATAATGGAGGGGGAGAGACCTACTAAAATGATATAAGTCTCCTTTATTTTGGAGTACATGATCGCAAATGAGGCGGGGGAGGCATACCCATACCCACCAATATAACTAAGTACAAATAATAACGACACACCCAACAATCATGTGGGTCTGAGCAATAAAGTACATGATAAATGACATATGACATCAATGGGCTAGAAAATGATACAATGATACAATGAATTCCATATACACAATGTTCCTGGAAAAACATAGGATAGGATTGAATATAATAAAATCAAAGTACATGAGACATAATGTCCCTTAGGCTAACATGGTGAGGGGTATCACAACCAAAGAAGCATGGCTAAATAGGAAAGGGCTCTGAAGATATGAATGGATCGTCTCACAGAGAAATGCATGTTGTGGACACTGCAAGCAATAGGAACCGAGCCAGTCAAATCTATGGAACTTCATCTGAGGCTAGATCATAATTTTTTGTTATTCGGACATGTGGGGGGATACCTAAAGGGTTACCCCTGGTATAATCTACAGGATCACCGGACCATCAAGTGTATGATTCTCAGTCGTGTGATAATGAGTTGGAGTCGCACGCATGAGAAACAACCAAGTCAAAGGGAAGTGATGATTCCTTTTACTTGATCTGAGGCACCGAATAATGATGAAAGATCAAACCAAGGTACAACGACCTCCAGACCACTCTCCTAAAATAAATGTATTGAAGTCGACAGAAGAGGACCCGCCAGAGGTGAGGCAATGAGGATTCCTCAATAAAGGCATGAGGATCATAGTATTGTGACTGATGGAATGACACTAGGGATGATGATGGAAGGAGAAAATATGAGAGGCAGACTGACAACCTCCCTTTTCAGAGCATGACATTCATGGTTGACCTAGTAGCGACTAACTCAATTACAAAGGGGATGGTCAATAACTCAAATGAAGGCTTTTGAAAGATGGGGCAGTATACCTAGAGGAAAAATATGAGAAAAATGGAATGAATATGATGTAAAAGGTGATGAAAAATAGTAATAGGACTCAATGGAACTCTAAAAAGACTCCATGGACGCAAGGGTGACTCATATCCAATGCTCTGAACAAGGGTGACTCGATGTTGCGACATGGGAGAGGCCCAAAGGGGACCATAAAAACATGAGTAAACGATGGTTACTCATAATGCAAATCGACACATAAGTCAACAAGTGAAAAGGAAAAGTGGTACCAAAGTACAGGTGACTCATAAGAAGAGATTCAGTTTGGGAAACAAAGTGATACCTCATGGAAAAATGGCTTCATAGTGAAGTTTCTAATTACCAAAAAAATAAAGAGACCCATTATAGATCTCGGTGAGAGCTTTCCAATGGTGTTGATGGTTCTTCAAACCGAGCTATGATTTGGTTTCAATGGGCAACAAAAAAACTAGGTTTTTTCTTATAAAAGTGCTTCATGCTCCCAAATCTAATTCATTTGCAAAGTAAGATTTTGGAGAATTTGGAGAGGAGGAGAAGGTCCTAAATATTGTGGAGATCGTAGTGGACAAACCGATCATCATAATTCAAACCCCGGACTTTCAATTAGGTGGCGTAAAATTACTAATCATTTCTAATGGATTAGATTTTTAGATGATGTCTTCAGCTCATTGGGGGAAACCCTTGCTTTCCTCATAGTCACAACACAATTGTTTGCCTCTTTTTTTTATTCTGAAAGGAAGGAAACTGGAAAAAAAGTTAATCCAATGCAATTTTGAAGGGTAAAATTTCGTTGTGGACTAAGGGGAAAGGCAGATCTGGGGGTCTCTATGGAGATGAAGCTAAGAACCAGAAGAAGATTCTTTTGACTTTGAACTGACAAAACATGATGGTATTTTGTAGGTATGGCAGAGTTGAAGCTGGTATGGTGAGAACAAGATTTTGATACTCTTCGTGTTGAAGTTCAAGGGAACCAAGTAGTTAGGGGGGATCTTTCCCAGTATAGATTTCTCAAGTACTTTGAGAATCCATTGATGAGGGCTGGTGAACCACTATTATCTAGGATTGTGAGTTCTTGGGACCCAGATCAAGAGGCCTTTCAGACACAGTGGCATAGGATTGAGATCATGATTCAGGATATATACTTTTTGACAGGTTTTCCACCCTTACAGGCGGTGGGGGAGATATATCTGATGCTACCTCATGGGAGGCATATAGGGGAGTTCGTGGAGTGTCACTACGTACTAGATGCTCGTGAAAATGGTACAAGCATCCAAATTAGGAGACATGAGCTATAACCACAGTAGTGGTGTGGATTTTAGGTAGTCATGCCGTTAACCACATCACTAGGGGGCAGATGATGCTGGTAAAGAGTGTAGTGGAAGGGACCTATTATGGGTGGGCCCAGATGTTTCTGGCATCGTTAAAGCTTCAGTTAAGTATATGCAGGAATAAAATCAATGATAACTGTTCATTTGGGATATTTTTATGCTCATTCTTCTTTGAGAATATCCCTACCATTTGTCCACATGCATAGATCCATGATGGGGGCCCTTAGGAACCTAGGTTGTGCTATCGGGGGTAGCTACTGCAATGAGCTGGAGGAGAGGGAGCTAGATGAATTTTTTGACCAAAGTCTTTTGCACATTGGGATGAGATGCCACTAGACATAGATTACTATCCATACAATGGAATGAACTTCCATGAGGTTCCTCATCTACCACTTCCACCCAGATGAGCATGGGGCCTCGATGGTAAGTAATAGTTGCTATATTTTGATCGGATGTATAATTTAGAAAATTTATGCACCGATTCAAAACTTGTGGTATGCAGATATAGCACCAATGAGGCCAGCAGGATATGCAGGATGAGTTGTAGCATCTAAGGTTGCATCTTAGAGAGTTTTGACATCATAGAAAAGATTAGATAGTGATGCACTACTAGAGGATCTTTGACACGGGTTAGATTTGCTAATGAACGAGATGATAGAGCGTGAATTGCATGAGCCATAAGATCAATATACACGTGTGCACTGTGTTGGCATTATGATGCATGTGTTCTCCTTGATGGCAACTCACCTATAACAAAAAAAGTAAATGGTAACTAGATGATTCCACAGGTCAGCTCAGAGGTGATAGAGTGATGGAACATAATGATAGGATGATGGGACAAAGCTCTATAGATCATAATCATAACTTTGATACAGGTGAATATTTGAATATCTATACATGGGTTCTTCAAGGCCAAGTCGCATATACACGAGAGTTTAAAGAAGCCGATGTGCGTGCAGTTTCCACACCATGGTATTCTAAATACCAAGGGTACTTACCATGGTATTTCCCTATGGTATTGAGCCCAACAATGGTTGTTTTGATTCCATCTAAGAAAACCATTGGCTAGAGTATGGTTTTGACCTATGGTATTGAAAAAGGCTAAACTATATAAGAAGGTGAAGATCAAAGTGCTAAGTGTGTATGTGAAAGGGTTTTTTTATGAATACTTCAATATTAAGTATGATTTCAATGTAAGGGCCATAGTTGACACATAGATCTAAAATAATTATGCATAAATGAATACAATGATGGATCAGGATCATGAGACCTAAAATGACTTTCCATTGTATGATCTTCTCATGGATTGACTAGATCTAGGTATTGACGCATGTTTTTATCTCTGAATATTATGATCTGGGTCTTTCTAAAGTTCTGAAGAGCTGCGCAATTTTAGGTCAAAATTTTCAGATCTATATGCAGGTTGGCCTTAGTGAAGTCACTTATACACGCAGGTTTGTTTCTTCAAAGCCTTGTATATAAAGGAAAGGTTTATGTTCATAAATCACTGATCAACTTGATCAGTATTGTTGTATCTTTGTTGTCTGTCAATGATGTTCTCATCTTAATCTGGGTTGAGGGATAATGTCAGAAGTAGAACTAATTGAATGATGAAGTTGAATTTGGTTACATGTTGATTGGTTGAAAATATTATTGATGTTGCTAACTATATGAGGGTTTTATAAGCTAACAGAATATTTTAGAATAGCTCTGGTCAATTCTATGCCTCATTCAAAATTACCATTTTTTAGTATATTGAGATTTATACGCAGGATTCTCTACAGAAAATAGTGTATACACATGGGTTGCCTTAAGTAAAGTAGTGTATACATCTTAGTATATGAATTCTTAGGGTTGCAATTTATTCTTTGTGCTGATGCATTATTTTGAGTTCAATTCTATGTTCTGGTTACAGTGATCTCACTATTTTGTTTGAATTAAGTTAGTGTTTGATTCAGTTTATCTACAAGTTGTGATGTATTAAAGATGGTGGATACATTGTAAAAATTTATGAAACATCATCCATGGATGTTGTTGAGGGTTGGAGCCTTCAATGAGGAAGTCGTAGCTTCCTGCCAGTAGTAGTTGGTAATCAGATTAAGGGGGTTGGAGCTCCCTTCTAGTAGGAGCTAGATAACGAGTGAAGGTTATAGCCTTCAGTAGGTCGGTGCCTACATACTAGCATGAGTTTGCACTAGTGAAAGAATTTAAGAAGTTTTTGATATTAATAAGTTTGAAGACTGATATGACAACAGAGTGGTTTTCTAGCACATTGGGTTTCCACCTTAAATCTTGGTGTTCATGTGTGTTTCTTATGTGTGATACTTTATTTTATTCTTACCGCACCTGCTTACTTCTTATCAAATGCCTAATAAATCTCTTACATTTTAGTTTAAGTTTAATGAATACATAATTAGTTCTTTTACAAGTTTACTAAGAATATGCTAGTTTCTTTTACAACAGTCGTGTATGTACACAATGTTGGAGAGGCAAATCCCCTCTACGGATAGAGGCGATCCCTACTAGCCCAGAGTGGGTCTAGCAACAATCAGTCAATGCTACTATGCAAGTTCCTAATTGCAATTAAACAAGAGGTAAAGAACACCTACTTGGATTCCAGCGTTGTTGTTTGATGAAGAGATGCCACCTTCACTCCTTCGCTCCGGCTGGTCACAATCTCCCGTGATCTCCGCGAATAGATACCTGCACACACGAAGAGGAAACAAACACAAGCGTGAAATCTAATAAAAGCAACCATACATCAGTCAGAAAAGATGTAATTCACATTTAACCATTGCATAGACAAACGAGAATGGAACAATAATAGTAGTCATCTATTATTAATCAAGCAGAGAAGAGTACAACCAAATGTTCTGACGTCGGTATCCTTCTCAGGAGGGGCCAGTCAGCAAGTGTCTCAAGCATTCACCTTTGGAAATGATTCTCCCAAGACAAGAAACTCTCTCTCTCACACAAGCAACACAAAATAACCTTCCCTAAGCTATCATGCACTTCCACACTTATCACACCAACTACCTATAGTAGCAGCAATCTGAGCACTATAAGCTCCACACAATCCAAGCTATTCCAAACTAGCTGCTCATGGTAATGGTGGAAGTTTATATAGGAGAAGGAGCCTCCTAAAAGGGTGGAAGGATGAGCTTATCTTCAAGGGAAGTAGTTGCAAAGGGTCGAACAGACATGCCATAGAAGGGAGTCGATACTCACAAGGCCAACAACCAGGTCTGGAGTTATCTGGAAGGCTGGCTGTTGGAACAAATTCGCCAAAACTGGATCAGCGTGGGTGAATAACTGGTCTGGCGCGCTGACGTCGCAAAGACATAATGGAAAGGGCCATGTTAGCGCGGGTAAATACAAACAGAGGCTGCGCTGGTCATGAAATTCGATCAGCACGGAAAAGTCGTGTGCTTCCGCGCTGGCAGCGCACGCGGTCTGTTATGAAATGCCAGTCATCGCGGATATTTTAGAAACAGACGCGCTGATGAGGAAAACTTTGGAAAAGTGGGTTTTTGGCCAGTTCAGAAGGCATGAACTTGATTATTGTGAATTCCTGACACAGTAGGGTGACTGACATGGAGACAGTGACAAATTATTGCGTAACAGATGCCCCCTAAAGCATGAAGACCGAGAGAGTGGGAGGGGTGAAATGCTTTACAACACTCGCCGAACTGGAACACCACCAGGAAGGACCAAAAATCTCTGATAATCAAGTACATGCAGTCTAGGCATGGGCGCAGCCATCCGAAAGACATGCGAAAAGGTCTGTGGAATGGACGCAACCACCCAGCTAAAGAGACCAAAATAATGATAAGGTATGGTCGCAACCATCCATGAAGACTCAGGTATGGGCGCAGCCATCCATCAATGAGTCATGTAATGATCATCCACAAAATCGCAACCTGGACCATAACAGACAGAGATCCAAGGTCTTGCGCTCCGTCCTGACCCGAACAAAGTACAAGTCCAAGCATGTGAATATATGAGCTGAAGTTGAACATGCATTAACATCGTCTGATTACCAGTCAATGATGAAAACCGTTAACAGACGCGAGAGGTAACACCAATAATGACAATGGTCCTCAAGGTACTATAGGTACAATCCGCGGCGTGTGAATCAATGAGCTAGTGTCGAACACCCACGGAATCGTTCGATCGGAGGCCAATGATGTAAACCTCGCGTCGAACACGAAGAACCTACCATTAAGGCATGCAGGCTCCAAGGCACCTGAAGGGAGTCTCTAAGTCGCCTTCCTGGATAATGAGCTGAAGTCGATAGGAAGTGACCTTGATCGAAGGTGGGCCATAATGTTTCCCACATCATCGACACGAGACAGAGGTAAAATGATTTGTGTGAGATAGCAGATGAGGTTGTATTATTGCAGAGGTCAACTTCTCTTGAACATATCGGCGGCACGACAGTGGATTTGGCAGTATTTGACATCAAATGAGCAGAGGGTATGATGACGATGGCAATGAGCAAATGAGAGGCCAAATAGGATAACCCGTACCCACGGAGGTCAGTTGTGAAACAAAATGAGAAATCCCCACCCGACACGAATGCAGACCAGTGCCATGTTCAAGAGCGACATACTGCCGACGCGACAATTGCAGTTCCATTTTCCCCACCATTTCTGGCAGGTACCCCGGTTATTTTTGGATGACAAGCTTGACGGGGATAGCATATGCTTGAAGAGTGTCATTTCGACAATGCCCGATGTCATCAAGTGTTTAACGAGCCTGACAAAGGAAAAACTCGGCGTCTTTTCTTGTTTAGAGAGTCTGAAAAGACAGCGGAAAAGGAGACTCCAGGGGGGTCCTTTTCCTTAAAGTTGTGTCTCTCGAGCCCGAAAAAGTATAAAACAATGCTCGAAAGAACCGCCCGACCATTACGATCGAGGAGTACTTTTCGTAAATAGTGCCTTCGACCCGAAAAAGTAAAAAAGCGATCGAAAACACGTCGTTTTAGAGCCAATAACGAGTGCAAAACGACAAACACCCGACAATCTTTTTAAGTTACACGGTCGGAAAAAAAGCTTAAAATGACCGCCTCTCGTTCCCTTTAACGAGCTGAAAGGAAGCTCGGCCATCTTTTCTTGTTTCATGTCGGAAAAGAGCTCAAAGACGACATTTTTTGGGACCAAGTGCATTTAGGACCATTATGATTTCACCGTTTCTGAGTACCTGCACAGTAAAGAATATACCCGCATAAATCCGTTCGACATGTATAAAAACATAGTGAAACACGTATAAAGGCATAAGACATTGACAGAAGTGCTAAATCCATGGTAAAAGCATGACAAAAACCCACATTTGTAAAATCTATAGTTAATTAAGCCATTTTTACTATAAATAGAAGGGTAAATAGTCATTTTTACCATTGTTACCATATTGAGCCTTTGAGAACGTTGTGAAGCTGTGAAGTTGACGGAGCGAATTCTTCCCCGTGCGGACACCATTCATCGAACGGCTTGCTCCAGGTAGGTTCCCCTTGCCATGCGCTCTGTTTTGAGTCCCTTTTTGAGCATTTTAACGGTGGGAATTGGCCGTCTGGTCAAATTCTTTGAGCGTTGGTGCGCTCACGGTCAGCGCGGATTTCTCACGCGGGACCGCGCTGATCGATTTAAAATTACACGTACCACCTTTTGGGTCAGCGCGGAAAACACGTGTGCTTCCGCGCTGACCCAATGAAAAAACACATAGGCGCAATTTTCAGCGCGACTGTTTTTAAAACAGTCGCGTTGGCGCGGAAAAATTTGATTTTTTACAAAATGAATGTAAAAATTTCCACAAACAACATTCTAATGTTTCTTCATGCTCATGCAGGACGCAATGGCCTTTCAATGGTAAGAGAGGGCCCATGATGTCGAGGATATAGTTGCTTTTGCGGATGCGAATTGCCGAAATGCCATGCGGGCGTGCGGGTTCATGAAATTCTTTCTCACTCCACGTCTGAGAGCTCAGCCTTACCTGCTTGAGTTCCTGATCAGGGCATGGAACCCAATAGATGGCAAATTTACCATCCGAGGCCGTGACATTGAGTTTGACCATATGGACATTTATTTTTTGACTGGATTGTCACGCCGGGGCGTGATGCCTATCATAGAGGGGCAACGGCCGAGTGGCGAGACACTTGACCAGCTCATGGCTCGAGTATGTCCAGAGGCGGTAAAATCGCGAAGTGGGAAGGTGGCAATTCCCACGGTGACTGATATGGTCCTTCGTTCCATACTCTTTATGGTAACCCGGGCAGCGGGGAGCTTGGCCAACCATGAGGCCTCGAAGACCCACCTATTGCTAGCTCTCGAGTGCTTACAACCTACTGTATTCAATTGGGCAACGGCGGTGACAAACAGCATGAAGAGGCAACTTAGCAACTGTCGTCGCGGGGAGACGAAACAGTTTGGCTACGGTTCGCTCTTACTCCCACTCATTCTAGAGCGGGTGCCAGCCATGTGGCTACAGACCATGGCCGTGGATCCACCTAGAGGTCCCCGGGAGACGAGGGCCACTCGATGGGCCCGTATCATGCCGCGCGGGGGTGGTGGCCGCCCAGTGGCTTGGGGAGTGTACTTTCGAGAGTGGTTGGACCAGCAGGTCATTTTCGTAGAGGACTGGCCATATGCCGGTATGGACTTCCGCAACGATCCTGACATGCCACTGCCCGCGGGAGAGCATTGGGACGATGGAGGTATGACACTTGATCTCTTTTTAATTTTTCAATGTTTTTGATTTTTCATGTACATGTCTTGATGAACGTCACGTTGTGCAGATGTGGGACCTGTTAGACCCATCGGCCTCGCCCCAGAGGCTCGGAGAGAGGGGCAAGGAGCTGGAGCCCTGGCCCTAGTTCCTCCAGGAGTTGACACGTCGGAGACTGTAGCTCTCAACCTTGAGGGTTTACTGGAGGGGGTGCCGGATTACCAGGGGGTCGAGGAGGTCCCTATAGAGCATCAGATCCACACAGTGGGGGTGGCACCCAGGATGCACCGCCTTTTGAGGCGGGTGGCACGAGCAGCTGTATGCTACAGAGAGCATAACCCAGCACAGTAGTCGCCTAGGTTTATTTCCACTGATGTTTTGAGAGACATATGTCTCGGATGTACTGAGGACAGTGATTCCATTTTTGACATATACACTTATTTTTGAGCGCCTTAGTGCGCCACACGATATATATATATATATATATATATATATATATATATATATATACATACCGATTTTTGGATGGATCTTGTTACATATGATGATGTTTTGTTTATGTTATGCGAATGTTCAGTACAAATGTAATCTTATGTATGAATTTGCACAACACATGACCCATGTATTTTAATGTTTTTAATGCAAGCTTAAAAGCACACACAGCACGCATGCAAACTATGCTTGAGAAAATATCTTATTTACATATGCTTTACTCTACTATGCTTTCTATGTCTTCTTGTATGATGTTATCGATTTCGCAAATGTCTGTCTAACACATGATTTGCCAATGCATCAGTCAACGTGTTTAATCGTCTCGGAATATGTTGATATGTGATATAGTCAAAATTCCTTTCTAACAATCTGACACGTAGATACAACCTTAGGATACGTTGGTTTCTGACGGAATATCGCCCGTTGAGTTGATGAATGACAAGCTGGGAGTCCAGGTTTACCATCATTGCTCGAATGCCGAGATCAACTGCTTCGGCTAGTAGCTCAATTACGACACTGTATTCGGCTACATTGTTAGTGGTACGACCGAGGCAGACTCCTTGAAGATCTAGCAACTCTCCGTGAGGATCGTAGATTGCCCACGCCGCAGAGGACAAATTGCAAGTACTACGGCAGGCGCCATCAGCGAAACCAACATAAGGTGCACTAGACATCTGCACAAGAAGGAGAAAACACAATAAGAGGCAAACACGCCTTCACACCAAAGCAAAACATGAAATCATGCACACAAAACACTCTAAACACGTGTATGTACAAACCGAGTGCACGAAGTCATGCATAATATTTTTTCAAATACAGCCAGTTGCGGGGCTTGTCAAGAGGATTTCCTTCGTAATCAATCAACTCATATGCGCCCTTTTGTAAAACTCTTTTCACGATATAGGGACCTAGCCACATGGATTCGAGTTTTCCTGCCCCCAGCTTATCTTTAGCTTGATCGTAGAGTAGTACTAGATCTCCCTCAACGAAGGAACGAGGATGAATGTTCTGGTCAAAGTGAGCCTTGACTCTCTTCTTTTGTGCTTCGATAGCCAGAGAAGCTAAACGACGAGTCTCGTCTAACCATTCTAGGTAAAGAAGTCGTTCCTCCACTGGAGTGGTGTTGGGAAGCAACTCGACAGCTAATTTCAACGAAGGAATCTCACACTCGACAGGAAGGGTGGCCTCCAGTCCATAAACCAACTGAAACAGAGTGAAACCGGTGGCGTCCTTCACAGAAGTCCGGTAGGCCCACAAGGCTGGGAACAGCATCAGATGCCAATTAGACTTGTGTGTATTGACGGTGCGTTGAAGCATAGTGATCAAAACTTTGTTCACGGCCTCGACTTGACCGTTAGATTGTGGATAGTACGGTGTCAAACTATCTTGACGCAAGCCTAGTTGGGTCGTTAGTTCCGTCATCATGTGATTACGGAAATGCTTTCCGTGATCCGTGACGATAGCCTGAGGGACTCCGAAATGAGTAATGACATGATTGAATAAAAACTGCGCCGCTGTGTAACCGTCTTCGTTCAATGTAGGCATCGCTTCGGCCCACTTGGTGAAATAATCCACGGCAACGATGATGTACCCATGCCCCCCGGCCGAACGAGGGTTACAGGACGTATAATCGATGCCCCATTTGGCAAATGGACCTACGGTGACAACAGGGTGCAGTGGTGTGGGAGGAGCACGCATTTTCCGGTGGTATACTTGGCATTCATGGCATGCGCGAACGGCAAGAATGCAATCTTTAAAGATAGAAGGCCAAAAGTAACCAGCACGGAGAATTTTCTGGGCGATAGCATATCCGGACATGTGACCGCCACAAGCACCAGAGTGGCAGTCATTTAACACCCTCTCAGCTTCCTCAAGAGTCAAACATCGGCGGAGAACAGAATCAACGCCGAGGCGGTACAGGGTATCGCCCAAAATGCGATAGGGTTGAGCTTGGTGACGAATTCGCCGTCGAGCATCTTTCGATACATTTGGACGGAAGGAAGACGTCTGCAAGTATACGATAATGTCCCCGTACCACGGGTCGAGGGTGCTGATGAGAAACAATGTTTCATCCGGGATATGCTCCTCCGAACGAGATGGTGCAGAGTGAGATGGTAAGGAACAGAGCAGCTCAGCAAAGACCAGAGATTTCTTAGACTTGGCCGCAGTGAATTCCAAGTCAAACTCTTGGAGGATTACAATCCACTTTGAGTATTTGGCCCCCAGTAGTTGGCGCGACAAAATGTAGGTCATGGGGTTGCAATCAGAGATCACGGTCGTTGTGCGCAACAGGGTATAATGCCGGAATCGTTAGACGGCGCAGACAGCTGCCAATGCCAACTTCTCGACATATGCGTAGCGAGTTTCCGTATCCAGAAGGTTGCGACTAAGATAATAGATAACGTGCTCGGTGCCGGCATCATCATCCTGCACTAGAACCATGCCGATGGTGGTGTTAGCGGCAGCTAAATAGAGAGTGTAATCACGGTGATAGTTCAGAGGTCTTAAGAGCGGAGCTGAGACAAGAAGGTCTTTAAGGCGCTCGAAAGATTCCTGGGCGATAGCATCCCAATGAAAGGGTGTGTCCCGCTTTAATAACCGTGTGAAACCCTTAGCCACCTCGGCATAATTCGGAATGAATCGTCTGAGAAAATTAGCTTTACCCTGCAAGCTCTGCAATTGCTGCAAAGAGGCAGGGGGAGGAAGATTCAAAATGGCCTCGACTTTGAGGGGATCCAGATGGATGCCTTCCCGGGAGACGATGAACTCGAGTAGTCGGCCAGATTCTACACAGAAGACACACTTATGTGGATTGAGTCGAATACGGTAGTGTCGACAGCGGAGAAAAATTTCGCGTAGATGAGATGGATGGTCTTGACGCTTAGCTGAATGAGCTGGGAGGTCATCCAGGTAAGGCTGTACGATGTGTCGAATATCATGAAAAGCATATGACATCGCACGCTGGAAGGTGGCCCCGGCATTTTTGAGACCGAAAGGAAGCTTCTTATAAGCGAAGGTGCCCCAAGGACAAATAAAAGCTGTCTTATGCTGGTCTGCGGGGGATATGTTGATCTAGTTGTAACCAGAGAAGCCATCCATAAACGAATAAATCTCACTTCCTGCGTAGTCATCAATAAGTTGATCAATGAAAGGCGTAGGAAAGTTATCTTTTGGACAGGCACGATTGATATCGCGGTAGTCAACACAGACCCGGATAGTGCCCTGCTTTTTATTCACAGGGACTATATTGGACACCCACTCCGTGAGGGGGATGGCATAGATGAAACCAGCTTGAAGAAGCTTTTCGACTTCGGCCTTGATGGGTGCAGCCTTTCGAGGGTGCACTGGACGCAAGCGCTGACGAACAGGCTTAGCATCTAGATAAGTAGGTATTTCGTGCACCACAATGCTAGGGTCGATGCCGGGCATTTCCTCATAAGACCATACGAAGACATCACGAAACTCACGAAATAAAGCAGTATAAAGTTGAACTTCCTCAGGAGTGCATGTGACTCCAATGAAAATATTCTCGACAATCCCTGGTTTGACAGAGATGTCGATAGGCTGGGTCTGCGTGATGTTACCCATATTGCCCTCCGAAGACACTTGATATAGCTGGACCGGTGTTTGGAGGGGCGGAGATGGGACACATGAAGCAAACCGCTCGAGACATGAGACCATTTCCGAATGTGGAGGGAGAAACGAAGAATGATGGTGGTGATCTAACCAAGGGAGTTCTTCGAGAGACATAGTCTCTATGATGGCCTCATCGGAGGGAAATGTTTCCTTCAGGGGATCCGAAGTGGCCTCATCACCCAGCCAAGGGAAATGATCATATGAATCAGGAACACTGCTTAAAAAAGCAGGTTCAGGAGGGGGAGCCGATGCAGTGACAATCTCGATGTAGTTGAGCTCGGCAGGACTCAACGGCATCATATCACCCCAAGAGTCTTCCTGATTCAAGGGAGGAAGAACCCATGGATCAGAATGTACTGAAATCATGTTGACAGGGGCGAGATTCGGAGGTGGGAGGGGAAAGACTCCCATTAAGGAGGGATCTTTAAATAGTCCGGCACCCACACTCACTAATGACTTGGAGGTATGCTCCACGAACGGCACATTTCCTTCAGAAGAAGAAGCAAAAAAGGACAGCTGGTCCACCGTGACGATTCTTCCTTGATGAGGGAAGCGAACGACACGGAACAAGGAGGAGGCCACGGCTTGCATGGCGTATGTCCAGCTTCGTCCAAGGAGGAGGTTGTAAGTGAGATTAGCGTCAACAACTTCCACCTCTACTTCTACGGTTTTCCCTTATAAAGAGATAGGCAATCGTGGGAGGATACCATATGGACGAGATTCTCTTCCATCGAAAGCTTCCAGGGTCGTAGGAGATTGGCTCAGAGCAGGAGAACCAATAGCCTTCTAGCAAGCAACTGACATGATGCAGGTCGAGGCACCCTCATCAATGACTGTACAGTGAATCGTTTTGCCATTGATGAGGACCTGTATAAGGAAAGCCACCTGATGAGGCAGTCTCTGTGTGAAACCCTCGAGATCAAAAGAAATTAAATCCGAATCTGCCGAGTCTATGCCACCAATCGCTGATAGCAAGGACTTCCTCTGGGAGGGGCAGCTCTGGAGGACTTCTAACGCGGACATAGCAGACGGAGCCTGAGCTAAGTCCTCGACAATGCTATAGTGCTGGGCAACACGAGCATTGGGGTTATAAGATGACTTCCTGAGTACACCTTTGGGAGGGGGTTGGGGGATCGTCTCAGTGCTGGGCCGTTCGATGTGAAGGGGACCAGAACTGGACGGAGGAGCACTGGAGGGAACCTCCGGCTCTTTCCCGGTTGGAGATGGATAATCTTTCGCTCGAGTTGAAACATGGATGGGAATCGTTCCAGCCATGAACACTTGAGAACCGAACGAGGAAGAGGATTGAGAGGGATCTGCCACCATTTGGGTCTGCTGGGAAGGGAAAGGCTCTTTTAGCACAGCAGGAGGCCCCGGAGCACCTTTCAAAAGTCGACTAACCTCGGACCGCCTTGGGCAATCCTTGGTGTAGTGATCCTCATCGCAGATGAGACAAGGATACTTAGGCCTTCGTTTAGCTCCTTCCTCGGAGGGAGGCTTAGGAGGGTCCTGCTTGGGCTGTCCAGATTTATCTTTAGCCTTCCCTTTCTTTTTCCCTTTTGAGGATTTGTCTGCCGCGGTGGACTGGACGGCGTTTACCTCGGAGGTACTCCCAGAAATTGATTGGCCCTGAGAAGCATTTTCGTTAGAGGCATTCTGTTTCTGCTTCCCAGGGTTCACGGCCGATTTCTTTGATGACGAATTCACAGAACCAATGACTCCATCAACAGAAGGCTTTGGTGGGGCCTTGGTCTGTCCAGGCCTCGGGGCATCTGGAAAATACTCATACAAAGTACCCGACTGAGAATACACTAAGTCGAGGTACTGAGCTCGCGCGATCGCTTGCTCTTCAGTTACACACGCTCCCATTGCGATATCCTTTGCAATCTTAGGGACAAAGGAAGTCGTGAACCAATCGGTCAGGAGTTGATCAGGAATCCAAAATTTGATCAAGCGACAACGCCTTCTCCATTCATGTATATGATCAGAGATGTGCGTAGCCGTATCCTATTTGAGAGACGTGAGGAGATGTGTCTCAGTCTCGTACCGAATAGGTAACTGAAAATGAGTCAAGAAGGCCATAGCCAATGAGTTGAAATCTTGAAACACGCCGCGATTCAGTTCGATGTACCACTTAGCGGTTGAACCAGTGAGAGTTCTTTGAAAGAGGCGGAGCTGGATAGAATCATCAAGCCATGAGTTCGATGAACACCAAAGGTGATAAGTCATTACATGGGCCTGAGGGTCCTCACCAGTTTTGCCATCAAACTTTGGACAATCACCTGGTATTTTGGTTGGAACTGGTGGCCAATATGGATTATGCAAAATAGGATCATTAGTTAACTTGGACACATCAGGCAGTTCCAACGTTGCTAAGAACGGTAACTGAGGGTTAAAGGACATTTGTGGCTGTGGATTCGTGGCGACATTAGGGTTCCAACCAGATGGTGGTTGCCCCCACGAACTCTGTCCAGACAGACCTGGCCCAAAAGGGCCTGGTGCGTAGGAACTTTGTCCTGATGGACCTGGCCCAAAAGGGCCTGGCGCATAAGAACCTTGTCCGTAGGGGTTCTGTCCATACGGATTCTGGCCATATGCGGACAACTGTCCTTGTGTCTGCCCCCCAGCTCCCCATGTATTAGCAACTTGCCCTACAGGTGCAGCATACTGATAATTTTGGTAAGGAGTGACCTGTGGCTGTTGATAATTTTGATAAGGAGCAAACTGAGTTTGCCCCTGGGGTTGCTGGTAGCCATATGGTTGCTGGGCCCCATATTGAGCCTGATAGGGAGGCTGCATCTGGTAAGAAGGTTGAGGCTGTGGCCCACCTTGCATTTGATAACCCGTTTGAGTTTGAGGCCCAGAGTAATGTCCTTGAACCGGCTGGGGTTGAATCATCTGTCCCGAAGGTTGACTTGGTTGGATTTGAGATGGACCTGGCTGGCCAGCAGGATGAACTTGCTGGGTGCCAGGCTGTCCGTGAACCACCAAGGGTTGTCCTTGCGGAACGGATGACTGAGCTGGCTGAACAGCTGGTTGACCCTGAGGTTGGCCAGCTTGTCCAGATGGATGATTAGGGCGGACAACGGGTTGACCTTGCTGCATAGAAGGTTGGCCCGTCTGCCCCCCAGGGTGCACAGACTGAGCAGAGGGCTGGCCTTGCTGTATAGCAGGCTGCCCCCCTTGGTGCATAGGCTGAGCAGTGGGTCGGCCTTGCTGTATAGCAGGCTGCCCCCCTTGCCCAGAAGGATGCATGGATTGAGCAGTGGGTTGACCCTGCTGAACGTAGGGTTGCCCACCCTGCCCAGAAAGATGACCAGACTAGGTAGTAGGTTGGCCCTGCTGTAAGTAGGGTTGCCCCCCCTGCCCAAGAGGATATCCCTGCTGGACTGCTGGTTGATTTTGAGGAGTATAAAATTGCCGAGTTTGTCCAGATGGGTACCCCTGCTGGAAACCGGGTTGGCCTTGTTGAATGTAAGGCTGCCCTGGTTGTCCAGTTGGGTAACCTTGCTGGGTACCAGGTTGCCCTGGATATCCAGAAGGTTGATTCTGATATGAAAATGACGGACCTCCAACGACCGAGGGTTGTCCCGGGTAGGGTTGTCCCTGCGGGCCCCCAGATTGTCCTGGGTAAGGCGGGCCATAAAGTGGTTGCCCTTGAGGGGTTTGCACATAAGGCGACTGGCCTTGATTGGGTGGTCCTTGGGGCTGTCCGGGAGGATTCCGGAGCCCTCGGAAAGTATGAGTAACAGGATCATACGTAACGTCCAACGGTGTCGAGTTCTCCTCAAAAGGTTGACGAGGCAGGGACAAAACGTTCTCGAGGTACTGACCGTTAGCATCATAATAAAAGAGTGGACCTTGGTAATCTGGGTCCACAATGGGCTACCCGTGGGCATCATACGACCCTGCTCCTGGAACACCACCAGAAGAGGGCTGAGCACTTTGTGTAGGATCAATGACTCCAGACGAAACCCCTGGCTGGCCCTGACTGTAAGAGGGACCAGCGCCAGGGTTTGTAGATGAGGATGCTGTCATAGCACTGACGACTGGAGTCGGGCGCGCTACACAAACGGTTGGATTGGTAGGAACTGAGGTAACAGGCGTATTAAGACCTGAAGTAAGAGGTGTATTAAGAGGTCGCGAAATAAAGGGCCTCGTGGTGGCAATAAGACTGGGATCCCATATAGTCGTAGAAGTAGTTCTAGCAGCTATCCTATCCCTCATTGACTGATATCGTGGAGGGAGTGGAGAGGAAGCCGGGATCGGCGTTTCAATGTCTGTCACAACGGGTGTCTCACCTGTGCTAGAAGCTGTCTCATCCATGGGGGAAGTAGACATCGGAGACGACATACCGAGAGAGGTACGAGGGGTATAATCACTGTCAGGCTCCCAGATAGGATTCTAATCTTCTATGTAATCTTCGTCGCCCGGGGCACGTACGTTGATAGGCTGGATACTCGGAACAATGGGAAGAGTATCGCTTACAACTGGTACCTCTAGAGCAACAGAAGGTGGAGAACCTTGATCACTTGGACCGGGAGTCGACGGGTCAGCCAGGATGACAAGACCCCTTGGAAAACCTAAAGAAAACTAACGATAAAGACCCTACTCAAAACTAATGCACACAAAATCTAACCAGGTGAAGTTATTGTGGCCGAATAAATTTTAAGACACAAGAACCAAACTTGACCTTTTCATGTTTCAAGAGTCGAGAAAAGGACGAAAAGATGACTCCAGTCTCCTTCGAATGTTTAATGAGCACGAAGTGACAAGACGCTCACAGGCACCTTTTCATTTAGGGAGTCCGAAAAGGATCAAAAGTGACTGCTCTGGAGACTCTAGGTATAGGGTTTACTAAGCGACCCGTAAAACTGCTTATACACCTTAGCAATCGTATGAGAGCCAAGGACTTTCCGTACTGCAGTCAATCTTCCCGAATGCTGTGTTCGGTGTGTTATGGTTCACAAGGCGGCAGACTCGGCTTCCTATGGATAAAGGATAAAAGCCTAGTGGGGTCTCCCTATATACGCGACAGTACGTGGGAGCACAGTCCGTGTTAGACCACTATCGAGTCACAGAAGGAGGAATCACCCAACCGTAATGTGAAACAATAGTGACTATGTTTAAAGACACCGGAACACGTCTCTAACCTAGACCTCTAGATGTTTGCGTTTAGTTCCAATGCGTTTTTAGATTCATTCGGTTCATTTTATGGTTGATCTTGAAATTAAGTTTTGATTTCAGGCCCTATCGTATGGTCTCTCACAATTTCCTAGATGCAAGCTATATGCCAAAGAATACCATTTTGTTCGATGAATTCTAACTATGAGAAGGTTAGGAGCTTTTCAATCAAACAAAATGAAATCAAACCATCAAACAACCTAATGCAGCTAATGACAAAGAAATGAAACTTTTCTTTTTAAAAGAACACAAATCACTAAAATGCTCTTCTTTTCATTAACTATTGAATGAAAAAGATTTTAGTTCGATTCTCTTTCAATGGCACTAATGCACTTTAAAATGAATTTTGAGAGACAAGAACACCAAGCAAATCACTTAATGAAAGCACACAAAGTTCCCAAAACATCCCAAAAGGATCTCCAAATCAAAAGGAAAAACCAAGTTCCACACGAGCTATGTGATCTAAGCTCGGCAAGACAAGCAAGGATCCAAGCAAGGAAGAAGCACAAACCGCTTGGAAACACAACCAAAAATACTTCAACAATCACTGAACAAGTGTAAGAAGCAAATATGAAGTTGGCTGGTCAAACAAGAGAACAAGATCCTTACGGAAGGCTTGACACACACACGGCCACTAGATGCCCTAGGGCTAGAGTGCGAAATCAATGGAGAAAAGCAAATAGCCGGAGGATGAGAGTCACAACCAGTCAATTAGAGATTCAACACAATCCAGAAACTGTAAAAGTGATGGCTGAAATACAACCCAAGCAGCGAAAGTGAAGAGGAAGGTATTTGCAAAACCAAAAAATGAGCAAAAACGAAACCCTGTGGAACAAGACTTCGCAAACAAGTATCTCAAAGTTCAGGCAATGAAAAACAAGTCATGGACCAAGTGGAGAGAAGAGGGGAAAGTCAAAGCAACAGGTTCAGGAGGCTAATTTGGACAAAAATGAATTCTACAGGATCAGCGCGGGTGACCTTCAGCAACTCGGCGCTGAAAAGAGAAGGCCTGTAGCAACTTTGCGCCGTCAGCGCGGAAGAACACGAGTAAAGCGCACTGTCTCAAAAACGAGGTCAGTGCGACTGTTATTCGTACAGGAGCGATGACAGGGAAAACAAAGAAGCAGGTATGCGACGTCAGCGCGACTGTTTTGAATTAAACCGCGATGAGGGTAAAAACCGAGTAGAATCAAAGCAAAAACTCCCAAACCAAAGGTAGAAACCTTTTAACAATTAAGACACTTCCCAGATGGACCCAGGAAGTCTACCAGCAGAGAAACAATCCCCAAATCTTGAAAAGAAAGAACAATCAAATTCAAACACAAGAATGGACACAAGAGACAAAAGGCTGAACTCCCCAGTGGAGTCGCCAAATTGTTAGAGAGGCAAATCCCCTCTACGGATAGAGGCGATCCCTACTAGCCCAGAGTGGGTCTAGCAACAATCAGTCAATGCTACTATGCAAGTTCCTAATTGCAATTAAAAAAGAAGTAAAGAACACCTACTTGGATTCCAGCATTGTTGTTTGATGAAGAGATGCCACCTTCACTCCTTCGCTCCAGCTGGTCACAATCTCTCGCGATCTCCGCGAATAGATACCTGCACACACGAAGAGGAAACAAACACAAGCGTGAAATCTAATAAAAGCAACCATACATCAGTCAGAAAAGATGTAATTCACATTTAACCATTGCATAGACAAACGAGAATGGAACAATAATAGTAGTCATCTATTATTAATCAAGCAGAGAAGAGTACAACCAAATGTTCTGACGTCGGTATCCTTCTCAGGAGGGGCCAGTCAGCAAGTGTCTCAAGCATTCACCTTTGGAAATGATTCTCCCAAGACAAGAAACTCTCTCTCTCACACAAGCAACACAAAACAACCTTCCCTAAGCTATCATGCACTTCCACACTTATCACACCAACTACCTATAGTAGCAGCAATCTGAGCACTATAAGCTCCACACAATCCAAGCTATTCCAAACTAGCTGCTCATGGTAATGGTGGAAGTTTATATAGGAGAAGGAGCCTCCTAAAAGGGTGGAAGGATGAGCTTATCTTCAAGGGAAGTAGTTGCAAAGGGTCGAACAGACATGCCATAGAAGGGAGTCGATACTCACAAGGCCAACAACCAGGTCTGGAGTTATCTGGAAGGCTGGCTGTTGGAACAAATTCGCCAAAACTGGATCAGCGTGGGTGAATAACTGGTCTGGCGCACTGACGTCGCAAATACATAATGGAAAGGGCCATGTCAGCGCGAGTAAATACAAACAGAGGCTGCGCTGGTCATGAAATTCGACCAGCGCGGAAAAGTCGTGTGCTTCCGCGCTGGCAGCGCACGCGGTCTGTTATGAAACACCAGTCATCGCGGATATTTTAGAAACAGACGCGCTGATGAGGAAAACTTTGGAAAAGTTGGTTTTTGGCCAGTTCAGAAGGCATGAACTTGATTATTGTGAATTCCTGACACAGTAGGGTCACTGACATGGAGACAGTGACAAATTACTGCGTAACACACAAGTTGGGTTCAATAATGTCATGTATATATTCTAGAAAATAAAATTATTATTGTGAGTTTTTATAATACTGATTCAACCCCCCTGCCTCTCTCAGTATTTTTCCCAACTATTGGAATCAGAGTAGGTCCTTCAAAAGAAGCTTGATCGCTTGAAGGAAGGTATCCCAAGGTAAGCAATCAAGACGGAACAACATCTATCAGAACAACACTCTTCAATGAAAATAATTTAATATATTGGAAGTCAAGAACTAGATCCTCTCTTTAGTTCCTTGGAGTAGTTTTTTGGGAAATTGTGGAAGGAGGTTACCAATATCTATCTATATTTCCAACAGATGCAGCAAGAAAGAAAACATATGAAACCCATGCCAAAGTTTTCAATGTATTATTGGGATATCTGACAAAATCATAATTTTTCAAAGTTATGTAGTTAAACACAGCACACAAAATATGGGACAAAATCATTCAAAGTTATGAAGGCAATACCAAGGTAAAAAATTCTAAACTCCAAACTCTCAGAATTCAATATGAAACTCTCAGAATGCATAATGATGAAAGTATTGCTAGTTTCTTTCTATGTGTAGATAATATTGTAAATCGCATGAAAAATCTAGATGAAGAAATAGAGGACACCACTTTAGTAGATAAAATCTTAAGATCTCTAACTCCTAAATTCGAGTCAAAAGTGTCTTCCATTGAAGAGACGTAGGATCTTCAGACTCGTATTATTGTTCAACTTCACGAGATTTTGACTGCTTTTGAAATGAGGAAATTAGGTCTCTCAAAAATCAAAGAAGCTGCACTTAAAGCATCTGCAAAAGGAAAAGAAAAGGAAGAACATAAGGAATCGAGATATATATCAGAAGAACATGAGGTGAACTTTGTAAAGAAACTTCAACTAGGCACTGGAAGGTTTAGAGGTAAGCTTCCCTTCAAATGTTTTTCTTGTGGTAGAGTTGGTCATTATGCTGCTAAATGTCCTCATAAAGACAACCATGACAAAGGGAAGGATATTTCAAAAGGTAATAGGAGACTATTTGATGATAGAAGAATTTATTATACTCATGAAGATAGTGATGGCTTGTCAAATAGTGAAGAAGGAGAATATGATCAAGATCTTAAATTACTCATGGCTTTTGAGAAAAATACTAATGAGTCTAATGATAAATTTGTGGGTGATTTAGAGGAAAAATATTTCTTTGAATAAATTACTCAACTCAAATTTGTTTGGAAGAAAAAAATTTAGCCATAGATACATTGAAGCATGAACTGATAGAAAAGGAAAAACATAATGATAAGTTAGAATGTGAAGTAGTAAGTCTAAGAAAGGAACTTGAGAAAATAAAAACTTTGAATCATAGATTTTCTAAATGATCTGAAACCTTAGATGAAATTATCAAGGTACAATGTTTTCATCTTATGAAGATAGGTCTTGCATACACTGGAGAAACATCGCAAACATAAAAGTCTTCAACCACCACCAAAAGCTATCTAAATGTAGCAAAAACCAGTTAGCAAAGCTCTAGTCCTCAGCAAAAGAATAAAGGCATTCCACAAGTAAATAATGTTCACTTTAATCCAAGGATGAAAAACAACAGAAGCACCAGTCAAAAGGTAAAGAACACCAAAATATTCTACGATAAAAAAAAGTTCTTCTTTAATGGACAATGTTTCTTATGTCATAATTTTGGTCATAATGATGCCCAATGTGTTGCATACAAAACCATCATGACTAGAGAAGAAAGAAAACAAAAGAATGAGACAATAGTCAAGAAGAACACTTATAATAACTTCTCACCTCTTAAATATGAAATTGAATGCTCATTTTTCAATAACTTTGGACATGAAGAATCTGAATGCAAGAGTAAATTATAGCCAACATCTCAAAAACAGAGAATATCAACACATTCTAAGGTATGGAAAAGGAAGGAGTTAGAGTCTGAAAGTTGTGCCATAGCATTATTTGCAAAAAGATAAAAAAATAAATGGTACATTGATAGCGGATGCTAAAAACACATGACCTGTGATAAAGATAAACCTATTTCATACAATGCTTTAGAGAAAGAAAATAATGTCACTTTTGGAAATGACTCACCTGCTGTCATTAAGGGTAAAGGTTCTATTTTTCTAAAAGAAAAGGTTAAAGATGGTAATGTTATGTATGTTGATGGATTAAAGCATAACTTGTTGAGTGTTAGCCAAATGTGTGACCAAGGAAATGAGGTGGTATTCCAATCAAAAGAATGTGTGGTTCGTGAACTTGACACAGGAAAGACCATAATAAAAGGAACAAGAAGCCCGAGCAATATATATATATTGAAAGGTGTCCAAGAACAATGTTAACTAAACAAGGTAGGGGAAAACTAGTTATGGAACAGAAGGTTGGGACATCTAATCTTCTCTCAAATAAGGAAATAAAGTAGGCTCAAAGTTGTTCATGATCTACCCAACATCACCCTACCATAATGTACCATATGTAAGTCATGTCAATTTGGTAAGCAAACCAGAGTTCAATTCAATGCCAAATAAGGATCAACAAGTAAGCCTCTTGAACTTATACATACTGATTTGTGGGGACCAGTAAGGAAAAGGTCACCTCGTGGAGAACAATACTATACATTATTCATTGATGACTTTTCTAGAATCTGTTGGGTCGATTTATTGAAATGCAAAGATGAATCATTTGATAAATTTAAAGTCTTCAAAGCATTAGTTGAAAATGAATTATATCTAAAAATCAAATTTCGCAAATCTAACCGAGGAGGAGAATACATATCAGATGAATTCTTTGGTTTCTGTGAACAACATGGCATAAAAAGATAATTTTTTGTAGCTAAAACTCCTCAAAAAATGGCGTGGTAGAAAGAATGAATAGAACTGTTCAACAAATGGCTTGTTCTATGCTTGATGAGTCTAGAAATCCTAACCCCTTCTAGGGTGAGGCTGTACATACCGTAGTAAATATTCTCAACAAGGCTCATGTTCATGTGAATAGTGATAAAACTCTGTATGAACTTTGGTATGGTAAGCCTCCCACTGTAAAGCATTTTAGAGTTTTTGGAAGCAAATGTTTCATAAAAAATAATGATGAAAAACTTGGTAAGTTTGAAGCTAGAGAAGATGAAGGAATACTTCTTGGTTACTCATCTAGAAGCAAAGGATACAAATGTTACAATAAGAGACTTCGGAAAATTGTTGAATGCATTGATGTTGTGATTGATGAAGCATGCACAGATCCCAAAAAGGTAACATCAACAAAAGAGGATGATGATGATGAATGCTTTCCCACATCAAATTGCAATGATATAGAAGAAGAAACTAATGAAGTAGTAGAAGAAGACACATCAGACAAAGAAAAGGCTCCATCCATGTATGTTCAAAAGAATCATCCATAAACTCAAATTCTAGGAGAAAAGGAATTTGGGGTACAAATAAGAAGAACCCTTGTAGGATCTCCTAGTTATCTAGCTTTATTATCCACCATTGAACCACAAAATGTAAATCAAGCTAGTAAAGATGAATGTTGGGTTAAGGCCATGAATGAATAACTTGATCAAATTGAAAAGAATGATACTTGGGAATCGGTTCCAAGGCCTCATGATAAAAATGCTTTTGGGACAAAATGGATATTCAAAAATAAGCTGAATGAAAATGGACAGGCCATTAGGAGCAAAGCTAGACTTCTTTGTAAAGATTATGCTCAACAAGAATGTATAGACTTTGAAGAAACATTTTCACAAGTATCCAAACTTGAAGCCATAGGAATGTTTCTTGCATTATCAAGTTTTCGAAATTTCAAAGTTTATCAAATGGATGTAAAATATTCTTTCCTTAATGGAGATCTAGAAGAAGAAGTATATATTGAACAAACAAAATGATTCATTTTGGGGAATTATGAAAACCTTGTATGCACACTCAAAAGGCTTTATATGGGCTAAAACAAGCACCATGGGAATGGTATTATCATCTTGAAAAATATCTTCAACAACAAGGTTTCACAAAAAGATCCGCAGATAGAAACGTGTACAAAAAAATTGAGGATGATAAACTGCTAATTATTGTTGTTTATATTGATGATATCTGTTGGGCTTGGGATCCCCCCAAGGCATGTTTTTGGGCTTAAAGCCCAAGTTTTGACTAAGTCTACTATAAATACTCCACGATTTGTGGGTGCGGAGCATGAACTCATAATAGAGTCATAGGGTTGTCCGCCCTTGTTTTTGTAATATAATGTCAGTTTGAGAGATCTACCCATGGTCCACGCACCATGGGATTGTATAAATAGAGCGAGGCCTTTAGTGTAAAAGAACATCTAAGCATGGATTAATATAAGGAATTGATAAGGTATTGAGTCGAAGTGTAGAGTTGTGCCTTTGGGTCGAAGAGTAGGAGAAGGCTCTACAGCTGAGTGAGTAGAGGCCTAGTAGTCCGCAACTGAGTGCGCGAACCCCTGCAGCTGAGTGCGCAGGGCAGGTCGAGACTGTAAACATTGGAAGCATTAATAAAGATAAGTTTTACCATCTTTCTATGTATCTTTTCCGGTTCTATGCATTAATGGGTATGAATTGCAATTTTACTATTTATTTATTGCGCGAACTTATATAAATGTGCTGAGTAAGCGAATATAATACAAAGTATCTGTTTATGCAAAGATAACTAACTGTCATAAGAAGATAAGTAATATCCATGGTGTGACTTGGGGAGATAGTGCAGATCGCTACTCCAGAAGCCCAAAGGCGAATATAATAGGGCGTGAAAGCCTCATAGGTCAGGAAAATGCGCGAAGTAACCTACGTGAAGGTATTCACAGTTGGACTAAATCAACCCCTCAGGCATCTCAAGGGTGCGGAAACCTGGTTCCAGCATCCCCCCATACTGCTTCGGGTGAGACCTCAGTCCATGCTCCGCGGACTATTACCAAAAGGGCCAATATTACAGGGATTTGTTTGGCTAATTAACTTTGACCCTGGGTCAGGCCCCAACAAGCCAACAAATGGTTCCATTGTCGGGACCAGAATCTACATAGAGATGTCTGATGTCGTATCAATGGAATCCAACTAAGAAAGAAATTGAAGATTGGTTGGATAGGAAGTTTCATGAGTTCACAGCACAAGAGAATAGGAATACGTGACTATCAAAGGGAAAGTGGTTATACTGCTACCTATACACGGAAATCCATGAAATTTTCTTTGCATCTTTCCCTACTAAGCTATACGAGTGGATCACGAAGCTAGAAGATCGCCAAGGAAGGTGGAAACTTGATAATCCTAATGTGTGGACTCCAGAATTGGTGCGAAGATTAGAAGCATTGGAGGATAAGATCGCATGCACTGTTGATCACTGGCTCGATTGAATCATAGGAGGACTCATTACTAAGTTCGCGGTAGATACTTCAGTCAGCTATAGCGATACAGAGCGACGCTTCTTCAAAGGACCATGAGGTAATTACATTAAGTCTTTGAACACTTGGATTAAAATTCTATTACGTGAAAAGTGGATTATGTGAATACATTAATGTTCGAGGCTACGCGAAGTGGGAGAATTTATAGAAATGAAGGTAGTGAAAAATTAGAAACTTGCCCCTTGATTTCACCTCCGTGAAGGAACGAGGAAGAGCTCACGAAGGTCTCACCAAGAAGTGTGATAAATTTGATAAGGCAGAGGATTCTGTGCATACCACCCCCACCCACACCACCACCAGGTTCACCGTCTTCACCCCCATTTTCTCCCATACTGCCTCCGCCACCACCGCAAGTCAATATGGCAAGGCGATAAAATTGCTGATGTTCAAGGGAGTAGGAAATGAAGATCCGAAACAGTTTTGGTTCATAGTAAAAGATGTATGGGAAGCATAGGGAGTTATGGATGTCAATATAAATAAAATGGCATTGGTCAGCGCTCTACAAGATCGCGCACTGACCTGGTATATTAAGCATTCCAATGACAATCTGAATGTAGGGATCACAGATATCCAAATTGCGCTAAATAGAGAATTTAGTAAATCAAAGTCAGAAGCATAGTCAATCATTGGGTTGAAGAAGATCACGATGCTACTAGGCAAGACCCTGTGGGAATTAGATTAGATATTGAAGTGCACCATTTGCAAAGCTAACATGACTTTGACAGGTGGACAACACCGCGAATGGTTTGTAGCATCACTAATGCCGCACTTAAGGAATGTGTTGTCGCAATAGAGGCTAACAACTTAGGTAGATGCCTTGGAGATTGTGATGAGGCTGCATGAAACCTCGATACAGGATCCTAACATGGGAGTTCAGTAGATCCACGCGCAGTTGAAAAACTTGTGCCTTGAGATGTAAAGTCTAAAACATGACAGGACAGCTCACCCAGAAGTGGGTGATGAGGTATGGTGTGTTAAATGTAAAGGTTAGGGTCATGACAAGGACCACTGCCCAGTTTTCACGAATTACCTCATAGGAGGAGGACCGACGCCATTAATATTGGAAGCCCAAGCAAGACCTAGTGTGATGCTTGCATTGTGGTGTGCAATTTGTCAAATAGGAGGAAAGCATGCTATAGACAACTACATGTTGGGCATGGAATCCCCCTAAGGCATGTTTTAGGGCTTAAAGCCCAAGTTTTGACCGAATCTTTTTGTAAAAGCTCCGCAAATCACAGGTGCAGGGCATGAAAGTATAATAGAGTCACAGGGTTGTCCACCCTAGTTTTTGTAATGTAATGTTGGCTGCATAGACCTACCCATGGTCCGACGACCATGGGATTGTATAAATAGAGTGAGGCTCTAAGTGTAAAAATTAACCAATATAAGGGAAGCATGAGAAGTCTAAGTGATTGAGTCGAAGTGCAAAGTGTGTCTGTGAGTCATAGAGTAGGAGAAGTCTCTGCAGTTGAGCACGCAGAGGCCTAGTAGTCTGCAGTAGAATGTGCAGACCCCTGCAGCTGACTGTGCAAGGCAGGACGAGTCTGTAACCATTGGGAGAATCAATAAAGAGAAGTTTTGCTATACTTCTGTGTATATTTTCCTGTGTTAATGCATGATTGGATATAATTTACAAGTATATTGTTTATTTACTGCACGATCTTATATGAATGTTTTGTATTACTAGTCATAACTTAAGACATTCAAGTAGGCAAAGGTAATTAATTAACATTGGAAGATAAGTAAGATCTCGGGTAATAGCGCAGAGCACGGTACGACCCCTCGTTAGGGCTGCAAAAAGGCAGCGTATCAGGCTGTGAGGAACGGGAAGTGCACGAAGCGACCGATGCATAGGAACAAACCGAAGACCAGTCGTACCTCTCAGACATCTCAAGGGTATGGAAACTTGGTTCTATCACCCTCCCATACTACTTCAGGTGAGACTTCAATCCGTGCTCCATGAATTGTTACTGAAAGGGTCACTAGTACAGGGATTTGTTTGGCTAATTAACTCCGAACCTGGGTCAGGCCCCAACAAGCCAACAAATGGTTCCATTACTGGGACTGAGATCTGCATAGAGATGTCCGATGTCGTATCACTGGAATCCGACAAAGAAAGGAATTGAAGATTGGTTGAATAGAAAGATTCACGAGTTTGCGGCACAGGAAAACAAGAATCCGCGAATATCAAAGGAAGAATGGTTAGATTGTTACTTGTATATGAAGGTCCACAAATTTTTCTTTGCATCCTTCCCCACTGAGTTGTACGAGTGGATCGTGAAGCTAGAAGATAGCTAAGGAAGGTGTAAACTTGACAAACCTATTGTGTGGATTCCAGAATTTGTGTGCAGACTGGAAGCATCAGAAGATAAGATCACGTGCGCTATCGATCACTGGCTCAATCGAATCATAGGAGTATTCATCACTGAATTCACAGTAGATACTTCAGTCAGCTATAGCGAGGTAGAACGAAACTTCCTCAAGGGACCATGAGGTAAGTACGTTAAATATTTGAACACTTAGATTAAAATGCTACTATGTGAAAATCAGGTATGCAAATAAATTGATGTTTGTGTCTACGCGGAGTGGGAGAAACTACAGAAACGAAGGTAGCACAAAACTAGAAATTGGCCCCTTGTTTTCACCTCTGCAAGGGCATGAGGAAGAGCTCATGAAGGTCTCACCAAGAAGTGTGATCAATTTGATAAGATAGAGAATTCTGTGGATATCACCCCCACCCACACCACCACCCATTTCACTGTCTTCACCCTCGTCTTTGCCCATACCACCTCCACCGCCACCGAAAAGCAGTATGGCAAGCAGGATAAAGCTACCAGTGTTCAAGGGAGTAGGGAATGAAGATCTGGACCAGTTTTGGTTTGTAATAAAAGATGTATGGGAAGCATAGGGTGTCACAAATGACAATATAAAGAAGGCAACGTTGGTTGGTGCTCTGTAGGATTACGCGCTGACCTAGTATGTTAAGCATTCCAATGACAATCCAAATGCAGAGATAGCGGATATCCAAGTTACGCTAAACAAAGAATTTAGCTGGCCAAATTCAAAAGCACACTTGATCATTAGATTCAAGGAAATCACAATGCTACTAGGCGAGACCCCATGGGAGTTGGATCAAAGACTGAAGTGCACAATTGGCAAAGCAAACATGTCATTAATAGATGGGCAACACCGCGAATGGTTCATAGCATCGTTAACACCGCATCTACAGAACACGCTATAGCAACAAAGGCTAACCACTCAGGCTAAGGCTTTGGAGGTCGCGATGAGATTGCACGAGACTCCAATACAAGATCCTAACCTGGGAGTTTAGCAAATTCACACGCAGTTGAAAAACTTGTGCCTGGATATGTGGAGTTTCAAACAAGACAGGACAGTCCACCCAGAGATGCACAATGAGGTATGGTGCGTAAAATGCAAGGGCCAGGGGCACAACAAGGATCACCACCCGATGTTCGCAAATTACCTTGCGGGAGGAGGGCTAATTCCACTAAGACTGGAGGCACAAGAAGGACCAAGCGCGGTGCCTATACTATGGTGCACGATTTTTCAGGTAGGAGGAAAGCATGCTACAGATAACTACCATCTATTACAGAAGTATACATAGAATTCACAGTAGTTGTTCTATAATTTTTGTTGGTCAGTAGGACATGATGAGTGTACCTGTAGAAGTTATGAGTTGATGATGGATCTAACTCCTAGCTACAGTGTTTAGGCCGAAACATGGCCCCTCAATCAAAACATGGGAATGGCGCAACCGAATTTCAGGGGCGCAGACGAGGCCGAGGTGGAGGGGGCTAGGAAGAGGTCGTGGACAACTGATATGTTACAATTACGGAGGGCCAAGGCATTATGCCCGCGATTGTACAAATCCAACACAACCATCATGCTTGTATTATACGTTTTTTAACCATGAGATGGAGGACTATCCCACACTGATAGTGAGGTTGCACGATAAAGGAGCATTCCGACTTCCCCCGACTCAGAACCTACAAATGATGAGGTCTGAGCCACGTGAGGACTAAATATCATGCTATAGAGTGGTATTACAATAAGGGATGACAAAGGCAAGCAACCTGAAGAAAGCACCTAAGTTCGCAAGGCTCCAACGACGGAACCAGAATTTGATTTGGAGCATGCTAAGGAGACCTTCATGGAAGCTAAGAGGAGCTTTGTTGATGCCTCCACTTTGGGAAGTAAAGATAGACTGGAGCCATAAATGGACCCATCGATGCTCACTACATTCTTGGAGACATGAATGAAGCTACTGCATGACAACAAGGTTGTAAAGGGGCTACAAGAACTCATAACTAGATGCGCTAGAACTACGTCAAGAGAATCGCGCATAGTTCGAAAGCTCGGTAAGCACATGACGTGAACAAGAAGGGAAATGAGATTGACTGTGCAGATTGGGGAATATGAGATGGACCAAGTGATTCTGGATCTAGGGTCGGACGTGAACGTACTGCCAAAATAGACATGGGACCGCATGGGTAGCCCTGCGTTGCAATGGTCTCCTATCCAACTACGAATGGCGAATCAACAAAATATCGTACCTATGGGGAGGTTACAGGGAATAATGATAGATATTGAAGGAGCAAGTGCTCTATCAGATTTCGAAGTAATAAAGATTGTTGTTGATAGCAATCCCTACCCCGTGCTATTGGGAATAGATTGGGCCACTGACATGAATGGAGTGATAAATCTAAAGAAGCGCAAGATGATCTTTCAGAAAAAGTCTTTGTGCATAGTGATACCTTTAGACCCTACAGAGGGATCGCGCTACATGGAGCCAGTGCATGACTATGATAGCGACGATGACTTGGAATGCATCTACAAGATAACCACGCGGGAATGGGACTGGGTAAATCCAACTGGGATGGCCGAATCTCATGGGAGCGTGAAATCTCCTACACATCTAATTATGATGAGGAGACAGAACGATGGCAGAACCAGTTACATGAGGTAACCACACTCAACTGTAACATGATGACAAGGTCATTGCACTACGTAGCAATAGAGGTAAGAGATCTACCTACGTATGATAGGTTAAGCGAGGTGGATGAATTCCTAAAAAAAAAATGAAAGAGAAGTACCGAAACAGCAGTGTTTCAACACTCTAAAATGGGTACTGCGAGCTACAACCGCAAGATGGTGGGGTATGCACCAAAGAAGTTTTGAGGACTGGCATGAATGTAGAAGGATGATGCCCATGCAGTTTGGAAAGCCTCAGATGCAATTGAAAGACAAGTATGACGGATGAACCGACCTGCACATCCACCTTTCTAGGTGGATGCAGGCATATGGTGCAAAACCTACACGAATGCACACCATCTTCATGGTAGGACACATGATTAGTAAGTAGGTGTGGGTAAGGAAATGGCACAAACGACCCTTCCGATTGGGACCATGAAGTATGGAAAGACCAAGTGCACAGAAGAATATCCACGCAGAAGCTTTTAACAAAGTACGCAAAGCACTGAACAAGGTCCATAATGTGAAGCGGACTGACTAGGACCTACACGTACCAGCAGTTCTCTGGGCTTATAGGACCACGTGCAAAAACCTGACCATGCAGGCACCACCAAGGCTAGAGTATGAAGCAACTGTAGTAAGCCCTATAGTACTTAGAGAGCTTAGACCGCACATGATAGCACCAGTAGATACGACGGTTTGCGGAACCTTGGAAGAAGAAATCCAATAGGGAAATTTTAGACTCCAAGAACTTGAAGAAGAAAGGGTACGATTAAGGAAGAAAAGTGCTCTGGTGGATGCAGAAGTCAAGAAGCTAGAGGACAAGATAAAGGAAGATTTTCTCAGCAAAAAGATCAGGGTGATAAGGCAGGATGCGTACGATCGCAATGACAGGTTTAAGGTCTATCACCATGAATTGATCAGTCTAATGCCTTGGCTTGGACCACACATTGCTAAGCGTATTGACCAGGGTAGCGCATTGCAAATGGTAAAGTGCGCGATGCTGATTGTAACAATAAAAGGTGGGTATTCTAGAGGAAACATGATGAATCACAGGATGAAACTTTACATAGGTGGTGTGACCACCTGACTAGCCAAAGGAAGAATAGTATTATCCCCCTAGGCAGTTGAAAGGGAGCGCAGTACTATAAACTATTCTGCCTGGGAGCTGCGTGGAGAAGCAAAGAGTCACAAGGTCCATGACCGCGCACAAGGGGCTATGCTACTGCGTGGGTTGGTCAGAAAGTGACTGTTGAAGTCACTATTCATGATGGGATGCTTGACTTGAGACCAAATGGAGTAGGCAACAGGCATTTAAGATGAAATTTATGGGTAGAATTTGGGAAAATCTACCACCAAGGGAGCATTAATTAACCAAATTTGGGGGGAATAGTCGAATTCATATTTAAAAAGCACTATAAATTACAAGGGGTTGTCCAGAAAACAACACTTGGTCAGTTGTGAATTGAGCTATTGAGTAGAGCCCTGATTGTTGTGTGTCAAGCGTTGATTGAGCCCCTGAGTTCACAAGTGCTAGATTTCTAAACAGACACGATGGCAACAACTAAGGACGTTATGGAGATAATAGAACTCACTGCTAAAGAAGCTGCACAGGCTCTGACCGAGGGGGATGCTTTGAAAGGTGTTGGGATTGTGGCAGAAATCTTAAAATCACTGCACACGCCAAGACCTAAGAAGGACAAACAAGCGATGGTTCCCATACATGTGTCCCCGTGGAACCCGCTATGCACCAAGCTGTCAATGGAGGTGAAGGGGAAAGTCGTCACCATAGAGACCGATGAAGAAGAGGAATACCTAGAGGACCTAATCATCGTAGAAGACGAGGGTGAAGACATGGAGGAGGAAACTGAGCCTGTGCATCCCCCAACAAAGCTGCCCCCCTATGTCCCCCTACGAAAAGTAAAGGCTAGAATGCCCAAGGACCTTGACGAGACTAAGAGCTCGCTCCAGACACCGCTCCTCCCAGACAACATTCTTTTTAAGGGCATGCACCTAGGATGGGTTCTGAGCCTAAAATTCGAAGATTAGGGCCTAGCTGACCATGAGAAGTTCCCTCACCTTGAGACCTCACACCTCATGAAGCCCAAGAAGAACATCGCGGCAGGGGTTATAGAATTAGAGCTACGAAAGTGGTTGCGCAGAGTGGAAAAGGCTGGGCTTGAACCTGCTCTGGGTACTGCATTTACACCGCACCCCAATAACCATTTTCATCATTAGGTAGCAGCTCTTCCTGGTGCATGATGGGTGTTTGTGGCTAGAGGAGCATATCCCCATCACAACAGACTTGATTCACTACATTTCCCAGCTTCCATGCAAAGGAGAGGACCCCGCGGACATCTTAGAGGGGAAGAGCAGTGACTTGGCCATCGTGGAGGCCATGAAGAAAAAATACAAGCTGGCGAAGAAGAAAAGGGGCTACGCCATATCCATCATCAATGACAAAGCAGTGAAAGTGGCAACCCAAATACTCGCCAGTAAGGTTAAGCACAAGTGCCGCGCAGATGAGGTACCAATGCCGGTGGTAGCACTGGCTAAGCAGTGTGCGGAGGGGGTCCAGTTTAATTGGTCCAAGTTCCTCTGCAAGGAGTTTTTAGTGAATTTCCGTAAAGCTCAGGAATAGGGCAAAACATTCCACTATGCATCGCTTCTGTTGTCCATAGTGCTTGTGGCAGGGAAATTACTAGAGGATAGTCAATTCCCCACAATTGACAGGGATCTGTTGGAGGCCTCGAAGTACGCTTCACTTTGGGCGACAAAGGATGCCACTAGGATCCACGATAGTAAAATATTCTGGGTGTTCATGTAGATAAACCTCGGAATGGGGATCAACCGCAAGCCGCAGTTGTTGCCCACTATCTACAACAACCTTCAGAGTTTTGTGGAATTTAAAGCAGACATCCATAGCATTTACATTAGAGTGTGCAAGGACCCAACCAAACAATGGAGGAAGCTACCCTTTGTAGCCACAGACGATGCCATCTTTAACGTCCTGGAGACATGGCCACTGGAGTGGCGCGCTCCAGACATCACGAAGATAGAGATGTCAGTGGCACAAAGGAAAAAAGATGAGGCCAAGCTGCGCATCACCCAGTTGGTAGAAAAGAGAAGGAAGGAGGTAGCGGCAGTAGAAGTGTGGGCTGTGCGAGACACTGCGCAGATAGAAACTAAGCAGGAAAAGGCCACAGCAGCAACAACAGTAGCACAGTAGGTAGCCACGAAGGTGCGCGAGGGCCAAACATTGCCTTCACATGGGCAGGAAGAAGAGGAAGAAGAGGGAGGTGCGAACCCACAAACCACGTCAACACAGTTGAAGTGCCAGCACCCAACCGAGCAGACAAGGTCGTGCAAGAAGGTCAAGGCATCGAAGTTGTCTATTGACACGATCACCCTAACCGAGGTTGATCTGCACAACATCGATGAGACAGTGTGCAATGTCACCTTTGAGGCCCTCCAAAATTTCATGTAGGAGAACCAGATTATGTTGGGGGCCCTCAAAGCATAGTTGCAGGAATTACAGGTGTGCCCCCCTCAGGTTGGTACCCTTTTGACCAGCCTCGCATTTGGAACAATGACAACAAAACAGATGTTGCACACGCGGATGACGAATACCATAGTGCTACCGAAATGGGCACTAGTGACAACAAATTAGGCCGATAGGCCTATGGTTAGTGCGTTGAAGGGTCTCGGTATCACTATGGCTACACTCCCATGAGAAACCTTATATGTTTTGGAGGATGGAATAACTGCAGAGCTACTAGCTAGGGAGATTCGCACACTGCAAGTCCTTAGCGAGCAGAAAATCAATATGGAACAATTGAGCTTGTAGCGCGACGAAGTGGTGTCACAGAACCAACAGTTGGTAAAGGTAATAAACAAAGCTTTCCAAAGCGTCCTGGAGCTGACCATCCCAGCAGACATACCAGCAAAGGCACGCATCCACAGGTTAGCAACAAGGGTGTGTGAGGTGCAGGAGGAAATGACAAAGCTTCAGCTAGAGCTGAACCTTCAGATCACCGAGTTGCGGTTAAGGTGCAACTGTCCACCCCTCCAGAAGTCAAAGAATAGTGCGTTAGCACTTTCACAGTGGGACTGGACGAAATTGGCAGTGTAGCGTGAGACTGCACCAACATGTTGGAAGAATATTTTGAGGTCCTCACAAATCTACAGGAGGACCCCAACATCCAGCGCTTAGAGACAGAGGCACGAGAACTCCAACAACAATATGACAACATCAAAGGAGCTGTGCAGACAGTGACCCTCACTGAGAGGCTCGCACAAATGCAATAGGCTAAAGCAATGAAAGAGCAGGTGGATGTGACACGATACAAAGAAGTAGTCTTGAAGGCACGCGTTCAGCCTTGGATCGACGAGGCCTTCACCATCACAACAAAAACTGAAGGCAAGCTCGCACACATGCATGGGATGTGTTATGTTCCTATACCAATAGGTGTCATATATCATGATTGACTTGGTTTAGCTCTAAAATATGTACATACCTTTGCTTGTTGCAAATGTTTTCCATATTTGTAAAAAATCAAAAAAATAAAAAATGTAAAGAGGGTATGCCCTAAAAGAAAAATCAAAGGGAAAAAAGAATAAACAAAAGGTCAAAAAATGAAAGAAAATGAACCCCAAGAAAAAGGAAAAAGACCATGAAAGTGTGCAAGTCCAAATGCCACTGCTATTTCACTTTTTGTATAAAGATTGTGTGCAACTTGTTACTTATGCCACAATCCATGGTAACCAAATAGTTTAATCTTGGTTATTCCATGTTTTGAATTTCATGTTTATAGATATAGAGAATAAAATCTGACCAAACTGTTTAATCTTGGCAGATAAGTAGATAGGTAGAGTGAATAAAAGGATGCTCAACAGTTTAATCTAAGCCCTTGGATGTAATAAGGTTAGACTTAGATAGATTTCCATTGTAAAAGAAAAATAAAAGCTTGATAAGGGTTTGCCAATTTAAGTGCACCCTAATAAAAGAAGTAAAAATGGTAGGATGTGTAGGTGGGTAAGTAGATGATTGGTTGTAGAATTATGTATGATGAATTGTTAAGTTAAAAGCTCAAACCTTTTGCTTTCATCACTTTGAGAAAGTATGGATGATAATTAAGACATTTAGATCAGAGACAAAATTCAAACTAATTAACCTCCTCACTCATTTTTCCCTAAATTTTACTAATTTCCCATAAATACTAAAAGCACCAACAACTTGAAAGTTAAAGGGGCTCAGAGCATTTCTCTGACTTCTGGAGGGACCAGACCCTCGGCCCAATAACTTGCAAGGCCTAAGTGCTAAATCCCCTTCATCAAAATTCACTCCTTCCATAAATCACTCATCTCCTTCAAATGCTTTTCCTAAGTAAAATCACTATTTTACTTAGGAAAAATAAAGGTTCTTTATAAAAACCCCCCAAACACATTTTAGCCTAAGTTATAATGTTGGATGATGAATATATTTTCGGAGACATTTACTTAGCGCATTTTATTTTTCCATAAATCATATTAACTCCTAATTCTTATTATTATTTAACTCCCAAAACATTTTTACCCTTTCCCGTATTATTAATAAAACCCCATAATAAATAAATATCCCGCCCCATGGTTTGCAAAATAAACCATAATAAAAGTTAATTGAGTCGGATTAATTAATCGAACCGCGATTAGTTAAGAACCAAACCCCCGTCATGTTAAAGAGGGATTAATTAATCACCTGGATTAGTTAAAAGCCTCTTCGCCAATCATATCACCCCCATCATAATTAAAGTCATTTTAATTATAATCGAGCCCCTCCATTAACTCCCCACCACTTCCCACTGCCGACTACTGTCCGATCAACCTCCCCGTACCCAATGTCTTTTGCCCATATTGCATAGACCTTTGGGATGAGTGTTAACCGTGTGATACGAGCGGTTTTTAGTTTTTGCTGGTGCTACATGTCACTCAATCTATGGCATCGCGTGACCCTTCGCTAAAACCACCAACCTCCCAAATGCAGTGTGATGAAAACCATTACCACTCCCATTTATCGCCTCCACTTAACGACAAAGTGTCCCATCAATCAGTTACCACCAACTGTCATTTTCATTCACCCACCAAAAATCATTGACTTTGTGCATAAAAACAAAAAATTTCATTTTTTTCCCTTTTTCCTGAGAAACGACTTTTGCCTTCCATGCACGCACAGAGTACGTGCAGTCCAGCAACTAATTTCCAACGGTCAACTGCCATCAATTGCTGAACTCCATACCACCGCGGACTATTGTGCACACCTTGAAAAGCCCTCACTGTAGCCATTTTTCTAGACAGTCGACTAAAAATAGGTATTTACCACATTTCCCTCTCAGAAACCCTATTTTTGTACTGAACTTCCACTAAATTGATTTAAAACCAAATTATTCAGTACAATTAGGTTATTTTCTTATTCCCCAGCTTCCCCAAGCACCTGTTTTTCCTGAAATTCCTTGAAACCCCCAAATTTCTTCCTTGAAAACACAAGAACCAAGGATGGAAGCTCCTGTTTCCCTAAACATTGCTCCAATCACTACTCCCCACAGGGATTTGGACTACCTCCCCTTGGCCGATAAAGATTTTCAAATCAAAGACCTTACTTTTGATGATAGCCCCTTGAAATTCTACTGCAGGTACTGAGACAATTACCTGAACCACTCTGATAACATTGGTCTTTGGGAGTCAAATCTACCAAAGTACCAATTCCCTTCCGTTCATATTTTCCTAGATATTTTCCACCAATTCCATGCAAATTACAACCCCAATTTAAGAGTTGTAATGTCCTCGGACCAAAGAATCCTTTTCACCATTACAGTCGAGTTTATTAATGAGATGTTGCAATTACAACCTGACCAGAACCTCACTCCCCTTTCCATTGCAGAATTACTTGAGATCTACCAAGATGTCTAGTTCTAAAATTAGCAAAGTTTGTAATACTTTCATTGATGAGAAGCACATGCCAAAAGACCCTCGTCCCTAAATGTCATGCTTTTTCACTGATTTGGGCATAGATATTGTTATGATGGTTGCCTGCATTATGGGTTTCACCACCAGTGAGTATGTAGATGAATTGACCTTAGCCTTCATGACTATTTTTACCCTTGGTCAACCTCCTACAGCTAAATTTGATTATGCCACATTCATTGCAGATAAGATACATGACCAATTCATGAGATTAGAAAATGAGAGAGTCTTTAAATATTCCTCAGTCTTGTATCATCTTTTTCTTTACTACCAGTCTGATAAATTCCCTTTCTCTATCCAAAAACTTGACACCAGAGGGAATCCTAGGTCTGTTGTCTTCTGGACTTCAATTTGTCACAATTCACCTTCTTCTCCCTATTCTTATACAGATTTTATTGATCAGTTTGTCCATCCTGTAACTACCATGTTGATAGGAAGTCCCCCTCCTAGAATCAGTGATGATATCAAAAGAATTCTTCAATTATCCAAGCAATACAAGGTTGGTGACTGGTACTTGTACCAGAACCATACCAAGATCAGGATTTATGGGTGTGAGCTACCTCCCTTTAAACTACCTAAATACATCCCCATGAGATTATTTGCCCTGGAGTACTACAGGCAAATGATCAATTCTAATCAAATCCACTTTATGAAAGCTAATAATAAATCTCAGTTAAAGATAAAGGATCACTTAGGCCCATTTTTTTGTAGCAATAGACGAGCAGGGAAAGAGGCAGAAGAAATCCTTGAGAGAATGAGACTAAAAAAGAGTTGCATCTGGCCTTATGATTCTCACAGATTCATCTGTGATAGAAGGAAAAAGCATAAGCTGTCCCCCTACATTCATCATAGAATTCCAGAGATAGAACAATTTGCTAATCAAAATGAATGGGTGGAGGGAACACTTATAGAACAAGATAGTGAACAAGTTGAGGTAGACAATGTCATGAAACATTTGGAAAGACAACTTCATCTTGATTCCTTTGTACAGGTTCCTGGAGAATCTTCACAGAGGCCAACATAGGAGCATAGTGCACAGACATCAGGACAACCAGAGATTTTAGAACAGAGAAAAGATTCAGGATCACAAAGTATTTCTGAGGAGTTGACCCAAACTGAAACAAACATGGGCAATCCTCCAATATTGCAGACTCCTCTCAATGAGGAACGAAATCAAAAGAGAAGAAGGAATGAGGCTAGTCCCTCAATAGTGCCACTAGACCAGGTATATGTTAAAAGGACAAGATTGAATCCTCTGTCCAAGCAGGAGTATGAAGAAACCAGAAATGACACACTACAGACCACAGTAGCAGGAGAGACACCATCTGCTTCTCAAAATCAGATACTAAGTAGGCAACCAAGTGTGGAAGTGTCATCATTCTAAGAAGTTTCAGAACAAAGCCAAGATTTGAAAGAAAAGTACAAAGAGATTAAGGCTAGGAATGAGCATCTCAAAGCTCAAACCTATGCCAAATATCTGAAAATATCTCCAAAAAATCAGACAAGGTTGATGTCAGCTTTTGACATCAAAGAGGCAAAAATGCAGATGAGCTTCTTGAAGCCAATAGTACAACAACCAAAATCCATGGCTGATTACTTGAAGACCAATTTTGAAGTTCTTGCTAAAGACATCCACCCATTTGATCAAATTGAGCTGCACAAGCAAACAGGTGAGATGGTCTACTCAACTTTAACCAGTAAAGCCATCATTGCACATCAGTTGGAAAATTCTTTGAGCAATACTATGACACAGTTATAGTTAGAAAAAACCTATTCTCAGGCTAAGGACACTAGAATAAAGTCATTGGAAGATCTAGTGATTAATTTGGGTCATAATTACAAAGATATTAAGGCAACTGAGAGTTTGATAAAGAATAAGAATGAAGATACTGCTGCACTAAAAAAAAAACTCAAACTCCCTCCCCTCATACATCCAAAAACTGAAAAGTCATTAAGAAACAGAATGAGGAGGAACTTATGGACTTGGTCCTTAAGTTAAATGAACAATTGAAAGAAATTGAACGAGAGTTGGAAAAATCCTTGCAGTCTAAACAAGGTGAGTTGACCACCATGCCTCAGACTATAGTACCCATGGTTTCTACAGTAGTGCCATCTACTATTGCAGCAGCTTTGGCACCCAACGTTCCCTTAACTACAGTTCTTCCAGTAACAACAACAGCAGGAACTTCTGAAACAACAACAACTTCAACACAGCAAATAGAGGACTTAATCAAGTCCATGGAAGAAATGAAAATCCAAGCAACTGAGATACAGAAATTAAAAGAAAAGGTTGCTAGCTTGGAGTACAATTATGAGATATCACAGATGAACTACATTGAAGAGGAGAGAAAGAATAAAAGGATGACTGACAAAATAAAAACATTAGAGAAGGACTTAACATTTGAAAGGCCCTTAAGAGATATCAAAGAGATTTTATGGACCTATTAGCACCTAAATCTGCCTTAGGCTGATGGAAGGCAAAATTCAGGGTAACCACAAACCACGCTCAGTCTGGTAGCTAGCCCTACCAAAACAGGACAGGGCTCTCTCTGAGTCACGCTCAGCGAATAAGTAAACGGAATGGTCTGAGATGACTAACAGTGAAATATTGATCTTAGGCTAGTAAGTAAATATGGATACAAGAAGCAATTTTTTATGAATGACTGAGTTTCTGGGATGGTATGGGAGCAACGGACAGCAATGAGCAGAGAATTTAATACAAAGGCATAGATTATTTCGTGAGGCAAGATAGGCGGAAAGTATAGCAACTTAGTTTGAAATAACGTGGAATGGAGGAATTGCTTAGGAGGGTGAAAGGGGCATAAGTACATGAATCCTTTTCAACAGAAGAAGAACACTGAACATGAAATTTTCCAACAGGCAGAGCAATAAAATGAATTCTACCTTATCTAACTTAGAAAATTTCACTGGAAATGAATATGAAATGAACTGTGAAACATTGCGAAATACATATGAAACATAAGAGACACATTTGCGACACTCACAACCACATGAATCTCATGAAACAGAGCCGCTGCCTTTCATTAATCCTCTGTCAAAATATACAATGAAGAACTGAGTTTCTCTCCCACGGTCTCCTAGAAATTACAAGCCAACGAACCCTTTGCAAATAGTTTGCATACAATATATAGAATGTGCCATGAAGAGATAGAACGCCCAAGGGTTGGGGAGTTACTCGAATCATTACAAAATGGAGGTCGAAAGCCAACCATTAGCTACAGGTGCAGCGTTACAAACATGACAAATGGCTTGGGTGATTGTTCGCCTTCCTTTGCCACTTGGATAGGAGCCAATCTGGAGTGAAAATACTTTAAATGCCACCTTAGGTGCCGAAAAAGTGAAATGTAGATGAGCGGGCCCACTTGGAGAAGTCACGAATCGAAATTTCGCGAAACGGCGCGATTTTGGCCTTTTTCTCTATATGCATCGTGCCCAATTCTATATGTGCCGTGCCACTTTGGAGGCTATTTTGAGGCACTTGTAGGAGTCTAAAATGTGCCCAAGTGTACTTGTTAGAAATCCTGGCCTGTCTACTTTCCAACCCAAGTGGAATTTCTGAATTTGGTGCTCATTTTCCCTCCAAATCTTCATTCTCCCAAGACTACTTCCTGTGTGTAAAAATAGGGGCAGAGAGGTCATTTTTTGAGTGTTTTTGACCTCCTGTGGACCCAAATCATGCCCAAATTTCTTGTCCAAGCACCAGTAGTCGTGATTTTGCATGATGAATCCAAAAATGAAAACCATTTGTGATTCAGAGCTCCCAATCCTAAGCGCCGTGCCACTGGGAGAAAAAACTTGTGTTTTGACCAAAATTGCCCCAAATTTCTTGAAATTTGGGTTGGAGGTTCTCTATGAAGTGCTATTCTAGGCAAAAGAGGCTTTGGCCAATATCTAAAGTCGATCAAGATCCCTTTGCCTCTTTTGCTTCTTGATTGCTTTCCTTAATTTAGCCTTCAAATTCTTGATTCGGGCCTTGCATACTTTGTTTCACGCCATGTAGTGGAAAGCCATGTGTCTCAGCAGTTCATGGTCCTTGTCAGCCTTGTCCAATAGCCTCTCTAAGTGCATGTTAACTCTCTCGAGGTTATCCTCCCGATCCTCATTAATCTCTTGCTCCAATAGCGTGGGCTCAACTCTTCTCCTTTGTGCAGCTTGGCGATGCTCACGAATGTTTTGTAGCTCCATGATCGCTTGCTGATCCTCCAGCTATTTGTTCCACTGCTCCAGATATTTCATTTTCCACTTAGCCCTCTCCAAATCAAGGGATAAGGCTTCGATCTCTGATTGCTGCTCCTGGATGATCTCTTTGAGCTATGAACTTGTTGTTTCTGTATCTGTCTCATCATCATGAAGGAGAACAAATTCGGTCTCTCATTCACCTGATGGCTCACCTGAAGGCCCCTCATCCTACATTGGCTCCTTTCCTTTGTCCTATTCCTATGATGCTGATGGAGGAAGCGAGGCCCCTTCCACCCCGGGTGGAGATAACACTCACTTTGCCGCTGCAAACAAATGTCAAGTGCCTTTCTGATATGTAATGAAAACTGTCACACTAGCAGTCTCATGGCACTCATACCGATGAGAAGGTTCACCCTCTTGCTTAACCTCTAATAATACCTGTGAAGTGTTGAAGAAGTCACGAGAGATGAATTCCTCCCAAGCAATGCCCTGCAATCCCAGCTGATGATCCACCAAAATCCTAATAAGAGCAAAGTGATAAACACTGTTAAGTCGCTGCTGAGGGGTATTGTGCTACATGAAGGTGTTCATCCTCTCTATGTTCCTGCAAATGAAAAATGGGGTGTTCATCATCCATACCCTGGTAAAGTGCATGAGCAACCTGATGTGATAGGCATATAGACGAGAGAACCTCCCCTCACAGCTGAAGTACTTCATGATCAACTTCATGATTGGAGCATATTCATCTTTCAAATATCTGAATGGAAAGACTCTTGTGAGGTGCCTCAAGCAACTGGCCTTAATGTAAGGCTCATAATGCTGCCGATCAACTTTCTGTTTCTTGTGCCATGGTTCTCCAACATTCGGTGTACCGGTTGCTAATGAGACAGTTTCGGGTGTCAGTGTGAAGGTGACCCCGGCCAAGATAGAGTGATCTCCATGTAGGTGAAGCACAAAAAGACCGACCAACTCATGATGAACTCGAACATTAGCCACTCCTTGACAAAACTCGAAACCTGATAGATGCTGGAAACATGACATAGAAAGAGGGCATGCCTACAATTCTATGAGGGTGGTTAGCTCATCCCTAACATGTTTTCCACTCTTGTGATGTCTCTTGGGAGCCTGCTCTTCCGAGGATGAGTCACTTTGTGTCTCCATATCATACTCTGATGAATGTTGTGATGCCATGACTACTGTGTGTACTGTATTTAGGCTGCCCTTTGATGATGGTGTGAAGTTGGGTACTTTTGTGATATCTTCCACCAAGGGAAACAATGAAACAAAAGGGAGTATTAGGAGGGGAGTAATGTGATGGGAATAGGGGTTATGGGGAGAAGTTTGTTTAGGGATATGTAAGGGGTTTGGGTATTTGATAGGATAGCTTTTTTGGGTGTTATGTTGTCAAATAAGAGGAGGGGAAAGATAATAGGGTTTGGTAGTGTTTTAAGGTAGGGATAATAGGAAAAATGAGAAATGGAGGATAGGGAAAAATGGTAGGTGAAAATGGAACCTTGGCCTCAATACCACAATTATGCAACCCTAGCAATAATGGCCTTTGGTGTTTTCTTGTGGTTGATTTTATGAGTTTTTTTGCATTTCAAACATAGCCATAAACCACCATATTATTTACAAACTTTAATGAACAAGTCATGTCATAGAGCCTACCTATCAATTTGAGGGGCTTCACAAAAAATTTGAGGTGATTTGGCACAGTTTTGGCCCTTTTTGGGTGTGCGCCGTGCCCTTTATATGCATCGCACCTGTTAAAAAAGTACACTGAGGGATGGCTCTGTGTGCGCCGCACCCTCTGTGTGCACCGCGCCCCTGTGTATATGCGTCGCGCCCTTAAAACTACCTCCAACCTTGCTCCAAACACACATGATGCACACTCAAACACTTTGCAATGTTTCCCTATGCACTTGATTTGCACAATGACTTTGATTTTGGTGGAAACTTGTATATAAAGACTTGGAAGTCATGGGTTAAATATTTGCTTCTTCAAAAACCCATTTTTCTAATGTTATGTTTGACACTTTTTCACTGACTTAAAGCAATACTAATTTTCACTTTCCCTTTGAAATTTTAGCTCAAATGACGAAATTTTTGGCACTCTTTGCAGGGATTGCATGACAGGACATTTGGCCATGGAAACCATGCCTGCATCTGAAGAAATCAACTGACGAATTTTTTGAAAATTTTATCACCAATGACACTGTTTGACTTTTCTTCAAAACAGAGTTTTGAAGAACAGTCGAAGTTTATCAATATGACGATGAAACTCTCTGAATCATTACTTTGTAAGGGCCTCACTCTGGCCTGCATGGCTTTACTGGACATATTTAAAGACCAAATTGATTAATCCCTAGACCTAATGATCGAAAATGACTTTTGTCCTTTAAAGGACCAGACCTTGACTGTCATGACAAAAGACCTAAGCCATCAGGAGCTAGACATGAGGGGAAATGACTAGCATGACCTTTTCCGTCATATTATGGCATGTTCCTAGTGGAATGCAGCTGGGTGAATGGAGTGGGACTCTTAAAAATGAAATGCATAAAGAGTTTTGATCTCTGACGGAGGACTGACCAGACCGACTCTAACATTGGCTCCAATGGGGGATGGTAGCTCCTTGGAGGTGCCAAGAACAACAGATCTTTGGAAGAGCTAGACAGTGCCTTCGTCCATTGGGCTATGGAGTCATTTTTTCAAGAAACAAGACAGGACTCTGACTCATTTATGAAACTAAAATGACCAAAAAATTGACTCAAACTTGACATTGAAATGAATTGAAGACTAACTTGACAAACTCAAACCAAACTAAAATAAAAGTGGTATTTACAATGACAGTGGAAGCAGCGTTAAAAACTCATAAAAGGTACTGCTTGAGCATCCGACAATTGATCAGCCCTCCTGGACAATCTTCCCCGTTCATTTCCTTCAGAAGAAAGGCATTCCGACCCTGATATGATGCAACCTTGAAAGGACCTTTCCAAAGATTTTATAACTTACCGTGCTTACCCTTTTCCTCATTCCTTGCATCCCACTTCAGCACCACATTATCCAACTAAAATTTATTCGCCTTTGCTTTTCTGTCATAAATTTTCTTGATCTTCTCCTGCAATTTGGATGTGTTCTTGAAAACTTCTTCTTTGGTCTGCTGCAAGTGGACCATTTGATTCAACCTTCTCTGCATGGGATCTTCTTCACTGCCAACCTCCTGAGGAAGTTTGACTACCAGGGCAGCAAGAGAGGTAGGAAATACAGTATCAACTCCATAAACAAGCTCAAACGGTGACATACCAATGGATTTCTTTTGGCTAACCCGATCTGCCCAAAGTGCATTGACCAACTTCTTATGCCAGCTCTTCTTATTTATTTGCAGCAGCTTCTTGATGATGTTGGCCAATGATTTGTTCGAAGACACCCCCAATCCATTGCCTTGCGGATGATAGGCAGTTGAGTGACCCAAAATGATGTGATATTTATGACAAAACTCTACCATCCTTTTTGATTTGAAAGCTGTTGTGTTATCAGTGATTAACTTATTCGGGAAACCAAAGCGAGACAAGATGTTATTTTCAAGGAATGAAATGATTACCGCATCAGTAGCTTTCCTGGTGCAAATTGCCTCAATCCATTTCATGAAATAATCTGTCACTGTGAGGATCCATCTATGCTGACCGGAAGAAGCGGGATGAATTTCACCAATGAAATCCAATCCCCATTGCTAAAAAGGGGCACTCACCTCAATAGGCTCAAGTGGAAAAGGTTGTAACTTCTGCTTTCCTTTGAAAATCTGACACTTATGACAGCGCTTGACCATCTTATATACATCAGCGAACAATGTCGGCCAATAGTACCTTGCTCTCAGAATTTTATTTGCTGTTGACTTCCAAAAAAGGTGACCACCACAGTCTCCTTGGTGGTAGTCCTCCATGACCTGCTTTGCTTCTTCTTCCACCAAACAATTCAAAAGAACGCCACCAGGATCTTTTGAATAAAGTGGAAAATTAAGAATGCAAAACTTGGCAACTTTCAACTTGAATGTTCTCGCTTTGTTTCTAGTCATGCTGGGCGGTGGTGACAAATTTTTAGGCACATATATGATATCTGAATACCATGGAGAGAGAGCAAACATTTCAAACACCTGAATTGATGATGCTTCCTCATTCTCATCGAACATAGTAGCGATCAGATTTATGTCCAAGGCGTGCAAGTTTGATTCGACCATTAACTTTGCCAATCCCTGTCCTTTAACCAGCTTTGTGGGCTTTATTTCCACATCATATTCCAGCAAGGCTGCAATCCATTTGCCTCGTCTTCCTTCCGGATCGGTCTGCACTAAAACATCTTTGACAGCAGCGTTAGGAACATAGGCCAAAATATGAGAATGTAGAATATATACCCGGAAATCTTTCAATGCCTTCACAAGTGCAAGGGCTTGCTTCTCAATGATGTTGTATTTTAAGGTTGCATCTCTTATAGCTCTGCTGAAGAATGCAATGGGTCTTTCATGATCATCTCTTTTCTACAATAACACAGTTGCCATAGTGTGCTCTGAAGCAAATGAAAACAATATGAAATCCTGAGTGTAGTCCGGGCTGATTAGAATGGGAGCTGAAGAAAGAGCCAATTTGACTAAATTGAAAGATTTTACAGCCTCCTCCATCCATTTCACTTGGCTATCCTTCTTAAGCATGTTTGTCATCTCTCTTAGGTGCTTAGCAAGATTAGGTACAAAGTGGCGTAAAAAAATTATTTTACCATTGAAAGATTGTATCTCTTTCTTATTCCGGGGCACATCGATTTGTTGAATTGCTTGCACACATGCTGGGTCAATACAAATGCCATCTTTTGAGATAATGTGCCCGAGTAGTTTTCCTTCCTCCATGGCGAACAAGCTCTTTTTCGGATTCAGCGACATGCCATATTTTCTGCACTTTTGAAAGACAATTTTTAGATGGTACATGTGCTCTTCATCAGATTTGGAAAACACCGTCAAATCGTCCAAGTACACAACCAAAAAGACATCCTTCTCATTTGAAAAAGCCAAGTCCATTGCACGTTGAAATGTGGCACCCGCATTCTTTAAACCGAAAGGCATTTTAGCGTAATGAAAGGTTCCCCATGGAGTGGTGAACGCTGTCTTGTCTCGGTCATCTTCATGGAAAAAAACTTTGTTATATCCGGAATAACCATCAAGTAGTGACATACGAGATGCTCCCACTACTCGCTGAAGTATATGGTCCATTTTGGGTAGTGGATAATTATCTTTCAATGAAACTTTATTGAGATTTCTAAAATCAATGCATAAGCGAATCTCAACTGTGTTCTTTTGTACGGGAACCAAATTAGAGATCCAATCTGAAAATCTGATGGGAACAATGATCCCTGATTTGTACAACCTGTTTATCTCCTTTTCAATAGATGGCAGCAACTTTGGATTTAACATTCACAACTTCTGTCTGAATGGTTTTTGATTGGGCTTGATGGGTATAGTGTGCTGAATTATATTGGTATCATATGTCTTTAAGTCAGAATAGTCCCAAGCAAACACATCTGCAAATGAAGACAACAAACTGATATATTTGTCCTTGATCTTTGGTGGCAATGCTTTGGACAATTTTACCAACTTAGGATTAGTAGTTGTTCCGATGTTGACCTCTTTTACACCTTTCTCTATTGGCTGCAATGTTGGATTGTGGGCTACATCATCTTGATCAAAAATTTCTTCTAAAGGTATCAAGCCTTTAGGAATAATGTTATTCTTTAGCTGCAACACGTCCATTTCATTGATCTGCACCTCATCTATACCATTACCTTTACCATTGTCATTTTCTACATCAATTGAGGTCTCTTTGAACTTGCCTTTTTTTTTGCAAAAAGTCATCAATCTCCTCATCATCTTGGAACACTTGCCAATATCTCTGATTGTCTGGAACAGTTGGACGATGCTTGACATGGATTTCGAATTTATTGCTAGAGTTCATTGGGATCTTCAAACTACTTGCTGCATTGGCAAGAGCGTCAGCAATACTATTTTGTATACGAGGCACGCATGTCAAGGTGTATTCTGAAAATAATTTTAGGATATCTATAACTGCATTACAGTAAGCCCGCATCCTAGGATGCTTTGCTTGATACTTGCCTCTGACCTGCTTAATTAACAATTTGGAGTCGCCATATACTGAAATTCTCTTAGCATTCAGCTTTCTTAGAATCTTTAGGCCAACAATCAGAGCTCATACTTAGCTTCATTGTTTGAACAATCAAAAGCCAATTTGTAAGAGCATACCCGCACATTACTAGGCACTTTTTTCGGGGCGGAGAAAGGACTGCATACCCAAATTCCAATTCCAGCGCCATTATTTCCCACTGCTCTATCGAAATTCATGGTCCACAAACCTTCTTCCTCCTCTTGCAAGTGCTGGAAATTTGTTTGTTGTGCCTTGTCTGCTTGATGTCCATTACTTTCAGCTGATTGCCCAACAGTGTTCTGCCGTTCTTGTCCTTCTTTCTTTAAAATTTCTCTGAAATTTTTTGTTATTTCTGGAATATCATTTGCTTCAACTAACTGACTATCTATATCATTGAAACTATCTGAATACAAAACAAAAGACTCTAAATCTGTATGTACATAGTTAATTGGATGATTTATTGGTTTCTCCTTGCTTGTGATCATGTATTTCATTTTTTGTTCCCGATACAATTTCCTCATTTGTCCAAACACCGGAATAGTTGCATAGGAGAAATCTAGCTGTAGTGTCCCTTTCAATTTTGTTACCCAATACCTAGAAAGAAGCATGCCAAACCTGGGAGGAATATCTGCTACAACAACATCCATCAAAATATTCTTCATTGGGAGCTGATCCAGACTCACAACCAAGTCTTTGATGAGTCCTATACATCTTACACTGCTGGAATCAAATGAATAGAGATCATGGTATTGCCGAGTGATGTCCAGACCAAGCTTATCCATGATAGCCTTGGGCATGAGATTGTGAGAAGATCCGGAATCGAACATGGCGTTATGTAACACAAAATAATGCAATCTTAAACTGATATAAAAAGGTGGTACATCACTATCAGGAGACTCACCATTTGATGCTGGCCCAAAACTCATTTCAGGTTGATCATCTTCGACATTCACCATGTCGGACTTTGGGTCCAAATTCAACATTTTAGATACTTGCCCTCTATAACTGATGTTCCTCATTATTTTAGTAAAGGGTATGGATACCTTTAATTTAGAAATCTCATTCTCTAAATTAAAAGAAGGAATATTTTCTACCTCTTTTCTTGGGATTTCTTTCTTTTCCTTTTCTTTTGATGCAACTTGATGATGTGATTGTTCTGCTGATGGTGATTTGCTGTTCTCTGGACCAACCGCCTCCTTTCCTTTCCTTTATGTAACTGATGAATCATTCTTTGATGCCTCAACATCCTTCCTTTTTTGAATTGGTTTGACCGGCACATCTCTGTTTCTTAGTGAATATCGCTGCTGCTGTGTGGACAGAGCATTCATATAGCCTCTTTGGTACTCATCTGATTCTTCTGCCAAGACGGTGTCGTTTGCTAGAATAAAATCTACATCTTTGTGTACAACCGAACTTTCTGCATACTCCTCCTCCTTAGTGAGATAAATAGGCAAATCGTCAGGAGTAAAGAGGTGGTTTTCTTCAGCTATTATATTCCCGTCCTCATCTGACTCTGGACCATGCACAACATTTTGCTGCAAAGGTGCTTGTACTGGCTGTCGTGCTGTCTGCTCTTGGGCTCGTTGATCTCTCTGTCTTATTCTATATTGTGGTTGTTGCTGACCACGAAAGTTAGGATTTCTAACTTGTGGCTCAGGTTTGTCGAGTTTCACCCTTTCAAGCATTTTCTCTACCTTCTTGAGTAATTGATCCATCGAGGAAGACTCTTCCTTGACTGTGACCTTATTTTCTGCTTTCGTTCTAGCTCTTTTGGATAGCAAATTCACTTCAACGCTGACTGTTATCTTCTGCATGTCTTCCATTGTGGCCGGTTCTCTCTCTCTTAATTGATAATCCATGTCAGCATCAAAACCATCCAGGAAATTCACCATGGCTAGTCCCACAGGTGGCCTTAGATGATCTGGAATTTCATTATAAACTGAATTGAATCTAACGCAATAGTCTTGGACTGACTCACCAACATTTCTTTTGATTTTCTCATATTCAGCTAGAATTTGAAGAGGATTCTTTTTCACTTCCCATCGGTTTAAAGATTATCTTTGTAGGTCGGCCAAGGTAGCGATACTTGCCGCCGGCAAACCTCGGAACCATTTCCTCACTTCACCTGCAAATGTCTGTACAAAGAGTCTCATTTCCACATTCTCTGCATCGATCTCATGAAGTTCATAGAAATCTGCCATTCTGTCCACATGTTGCTGAGCAGTAATGCTGTTAGGAGTGCCATCAAAAAACGAGATTTTTCTTTGATAATCTACGAGCATATCATCTAGAACTTGAGGCAGAACCAGGGGTGCAAAACGGGCAGCCATCACTCTTGGTGGATTTGGCCTTGGAGGTGTTGGAGGAGTGTGCACAGTTTGTAAGGGGCTAGCAATTGGAGTTTGAAGCTGTGTCGCAATATAATTATCAATTGACCGGTTAGCCCTTTCAGTTTCTAGGTCTACAAGAAATTTTGGATCGGGGACAGTATAGTCAACAACCCTTTCGGATTTGGTCTCGAACAATGATAGTTCAAACTGCTCATCAAACTCAAGCTCTTCAAGATACTAAAAATTGTCAGGACATGAATGGGATTTGAACATGGGAGTTATAGTGCTCTCTTGACGAAGAAGTCTTGGAATCAAGTTGGGGTTTTCGTAAATATGAGGAGGATCCAGATCTGGATTGGCTCTGGTATATCGTCTCGAAGCCAGCGTGCTATTTTCAAAAAAATCAAAAGGACATGAACAACTTACTCGGCCTATCAAATCCTAAACTTATCATATGAAAGCTTAGAATTATCAAGAACTAAGGGGATTAATTTCGTTCCCCAGTGGAGTCGCCACTATGTTAGCACCTAAATCTACCTTAGGCTGATGGAAGGCAAAATTCAAGGTAACCACAAACCACGCTCAGTTTGGTAGCTAGCCCTACCAGAACAGGGGAGGGCTCTCTCCGAGTCACGCTTAGCGAATAAGTAAATGGAATACAAAGGCACAGATTAGTTTGTGAGGCAAGATAGGCAGAAAGTCTAGCAACTCAGTTTGAAATAACGTGGAATGGAGGAATTGCTTAGGAGGGTGGAAAGGGCATAAGTACATGAATCCTTTTCAATAGAAGAAGAACACTGAACATGAAATTTTCCCACAAGCAGAGTAATAAAATGAATTCTACCCTATCTAACTAAGAAAATTTCACTGGAAATGAATATGAAATGAACTGTGAAACATTGTGAAATACATATGAAACATAAGATACACATTTGCTACACTCACAAGCACATGAATCTCATGAAACAGAGCCGCTGCCTTTCATTAATCCTCTGTCAAAATATACAATGAAGAACCGAGTTTCTCTCCCACAGTCTCCCAGAAATTACAAGCCAACCAACCCTTTGCAAATAGTTTGCATACAATATATAGAATGTGCCATGAAGAGATAGAATGCCCAAGGGTTGGGGAGTTACTCGAATCATTACAAAATGGAGGTGGAAAGCCAACCATTAGCTATAGGTGCAGCGTTACAAACATGACAAATGGCTTGGGTGAATGTTTGCCTTCCTTTGCCACTTGGATAGGAGCCAATTTGGAGTGAAAATAATTTAAATTCCACCTTAGATGCCGAAAAAGTGAAATGTAGATGATCGGTCCCACTTGGAGAAGTCGTGAATCGAAATTTTGCGAAATGGGCGCGATTTTGGCCTTTTTCTCTATATGTGCCATGCCACTTTGAAGGTTGTTTTGAGGCACTTTCAGGAGTCAAAAATGTGCCCAAGTGTGCTTGTTGGAAAGCCTAGCCTGTCTACTTTCTAACCCAAGTGGAATTTCTGAATTTGGTGCTCATTTTCCCCTCTGTTGTGCCCTACAACAACCCCCCATTTCATAACATTTTTTATCACAAACAATTAACATATGAAATGGGTCCCTTTTAAAAAAATTTAATTGGCATTAATGAATTTGTTCGAAAAAGGTATGATAATCAAATGAATTTGTTAACAAAAGCATTTTTCGACAAATAATAAGCAATTTTTGGTTAAGTCCGAAAAAGCAATCGCAAGACCGTTTGCTACCTTGGTTCTTTCCGATGCGATATCGCTATCGGCCATCGGCGATAGCCAATGCACACACAGAAAAAGGCACACATCTTTTCCCCGATGCGATATCGCTATCGGTAGTCGGCAGAATCCCATACATCTTCATAAGACGTTCAGATCTTTTTCCCGATGCGATGTGATATCGCTATCGGTAGTCGGTAAATCAATTGATATGCATTTAGGGATTATGTCCGCGCGCTAATATGATACAATGTCGCAATCGGCATTCGCCAAGATCTCTCCCAAATGATAATGTCACTCACACTCCCGATGCGATGCGATGACGCTTAATGATGACCAGAACTCCTAAAAAAAGGGTGATTATTACAAAGCATTAAAGTTATATTTAAATCCGATTTGACAAAAGCACAAATTTCAAAATGCCGTTAAGTAAAGGGATAAGGTAATGCATGCGTATTTAAAGCTTTGCCCCTTCGAATTAATGAGCAATTACGATTAGACCTTTGAAGAAATCTATTGCACGCTTTAAGGGGTCATTCGGTTTAATAACTTAAGTAATGGTCATTTATGGAGCTGCAGGCCGTAAAATCACCATCATTGCATCTGCGGTGCCCTCTCAAATCATTAGATCCGTAGCCACTTTTAGAATTAATCTCACCACGCTTCAAGTTATATATCTATCCCGTTATGGATCGTCATTGTTATTTCTTTGTTACAATTTCTCTTGCATTTGTGTAGAATTCAACCGAGAGAAGTCTGAATATGATGGGAAAGAAGTTCAAAAAGGTGGCAGGTTCTACTCCAACACCTGTCTCAAGCCAAGCTGCTATGGTTTCAAAGAAAGGCTTAATCTCAGATACTACATGCACTGGTCTTCCTGGTACTACATGGCAAGGTACATACAATTTGCTAGAAGCAGAACAACCAGAAAAGACAGTAACGGAGGCTAGTGTGGATGAACTAAGAAAGTCTGAGGCAACTCTTAAAGATTTGGCTGACTCCTTTCTGCACAGAATAGCAGCCAGAGAACAAGTCTTGCCTTATACTGATGTGGTACGTTGGGCAATTGAAGAAATTACTCTCACTGATAGAACCTTCCATACTAAGGATGGAAGGATTTTCGGTTCCTTCAAGACTGATGACTTGAGACGGATGTATCATTTTCCTCAACCCGAGCTAGTCTATAATAGAGCCTTTTTGGAGAAATTCGCGAAGGAGAATGAATCGCCATCCGAACCTCTCCGAGAGTGGAGGCAGAATCCAACTAAACACAAGCATGATATGTCGGGTAAGTACTCCAATGCTTCTTTGGCTTCACCTTATTGCTACGCCAGGATTATGATGTGTAGATTGTGGGGATTTCATGACTCTGCAAATATTCATATTGATATGGTTCCTTTAATGGAAGCGGCCATCAATAGTATAATCATGGATTGGGCCACTATTTTGTCTGATAAATTGGTCATAGCTATTCGTGATTTTAGGGCCAAAACCAGAGTCACTGAGAGAAAAATCCCACCCTTCTATTACTCTGCTTACATTATGGATACCCTTTGTTTTAATTCTGAGTTTCCTGTCCTTGGTTGGAGATGGACAACCCATGACCCAACACCCATTCACTTGTACCATCGGAAATTGTGGAAACCCTCCCACAAAGACCATCTGTATCAAATTTGCAATGGTTTTATGGTTCCCGTTCACTATTCTATTTTTGACAGACCTATCCCTAGAATTTCCTATGAAGCTTCTTTTGATCTCCGAGCTGTAGCCCATTGGTTCGGCGAAGAACATTTTACCTATATTAGAGTTTTTGGAAGCAAGGCTAGGCCACATGTCCTCCCCCTGTACGTCCCAGATAAACTGTTAGCCCGGGAAATCTCCTACCAGATTATGTCTGAGAGTGTCACACAAACTCTCAAGGAGGAGAAGAAGAGAGGATGGCCCTCTTTTCCTTTAAGAATTGGAGTTTATACGCTGCTGAATTATAAACATGCAGAAAAGGAAGCAGCAAAACTCCAATTGATATCCCTGGCTTCTATTCCAAACAGACTTTATGATCCAAAAAAGACTGCTTTCATTGCCTTGGAACAGGCCAAGCTGTCAAAGGTTGTTCATCAAGAAGACCAGTTTGACGACCTGTTCATGAGTGCCGATTCAATAAGCCAAGTCAGACAACTCGCTTCACTAAGATATGAAGATGTAGAGTTAACTGAATTTAATAAACTTAGAAAGCAAAGGTTGCAAACTTTGCCTCTAGATTTATTATCTACAACCCCAACATCTTCCTCAAGCGAGTCTGGTCAGCAGCAAATACACCTATCTCCTGTTACAACTAAAGAATATGATAGACAACAAGAGGAAAGGCAGCAAAAAGCACAAATTGAACAAGAGCAAAGAAAGCAAAAGGAGTTAGAAGAACAGAGGAAAAGAGAAGAAGAAGAGAAAGCAAAGAAAGAACTGGAAGATAGGCAGAAAAGGGAATTGGAGGAACAGCAGCAAAGAGCACAGGAGGAGCAACAGCGGAAGGCATTGGAGGAACAGCAGAGGATTGAACGGGAGAAAGAACAAAGTAAAGCTCAAACAGAACAAAGTGAGCAAGTCTCTACTGATCCTGAATTAATTAAAGAATGGAACCAATTCGATTCCATCATAAGTGGTAAGGAAGCCTCCAAAGACTCAGACGTCTCTAAGACTCCCAATATTACTTCTTCTCCGGTTCTAGAGGGAACCAGCGGCTCACCCATGGTACAGAATGTAGAGGTAATCACTCAAGACCCATCCGATCAAATTGATCTTCAGGTGGAGGAAATTCCTCCTCTAGACATTTTCTACAGCCCAAAGCATAGAGCCGTTGTAAGGCGCTCGAGGAAAAGGCGAAGGCTTGATCAACCTTCTATTTTGCCTGAGCAAACAATCACGGGAAATGTGGTCTGGAAGGGAGAATTGGATCCCTCTGAAGATCTGACAAAGCTATCGCAATTTGCGGGAGCTTATTCAGCGGCAACTATTGACAAAGCATCCGAAGTAAGTCTTCTTTTGAAGACTAAAGAGCATGAGATATACGCATTACAAGCAGAAGTGATAGAGGCAAGGAATAAGGCAGCACAGGCAGAGGAACAATTGCTGGCCCAACAACAAGAGAATCATTTGTTAACCCAGCAAATTGAACAATTGAGGATAGACCAAAGTGACATTCAGAAAGCAAAAGAATTGTCAGAGGCATTATCCCAGTTGAAGGCATCGAATGAGCTGATGATACAAGCTAAAGACGAGCAAATAATTCAGCTATCAGCTCAGCTTGAAGGTATTAAGGGCGCCAAGAGTATCAATGATTTCAGAGCAGAGGCAACTCGAATAAACAGCGCACTGATATCTCAAATCATGATCTTATGCCAACAACTTGTTGAAGCTGAATCACTGTGTGAAACATCTACAGCAGTGTGTGAACAAATCGAGAAAGCCAGAAGTAAGTTGGATCAGGCTAAAGACGATATAACAGAGTATATTGAATGGCAAGACACTCCAGAAGGGCAAGCCGCAAATTTCTCTCGAATTTGTGTAACATACAAGGACATACTCTTCATGGAATGGAACACACAGATGATGAAAGCAGAAAGAGCAGCCTCCAGATGCAAAATGATTGCCAGTAACATGATCAATCTAGTCAATGATACATTGTATCTGGCAAACATGATTTCACAATGCACACCTGGAAACATAACAACGGCAAATATGCTGGAGCTCAGGAATTACCCTGATCTGGAGAAACAAGGGCGGTTAATTACTGGAGTAAATACCTTGACCGCCGATGCATACTGGCTTTTCCTGATTAAACCACATTCTCAAAGGTCGGCTCTTAATTGTCTAACAGATGCTCTCCGATACCTGATTGCTGATATTCGAGATGCCACATATGATGCACAGCTGACTTCACGCCTCAATAATCCTCCAGAAGTAGAGCCAATGCTGGCGATATGTCAGCAAAGGAGTAAAGGCAAAGAGACCTCTGACTGAAACATCGCCGCCGACTGCCGAATCACCAAAATACAAAATGATATTTGTTAATGCCGATTTAGTTGTTTTTCAGTTTTAGATATTTAGATATTTTAGATTAGCATAGTATTTATAGACCCTTTCATTGTTTTGGAGAGGGTCGTAAAATTTTGTAAAAGACTTAAAGGCTGAAGTTTGCACTATTGTGCTTCAGTCTATATTCTTTTTGAAACTCGACCACTGGTTCTTAATTTTACTTGGAAGGCTGTTTTAAGTAAATTGTGCACTATTGTCATTTGCTTGGAATGCTTTCTGGTCTGAAGGAAGAACCGCGACATAGCGATTAATATATTGGATTGATCAAACAGCTTGCATGGTACTATTATCTGTATCTGTTCTCTTTTCTATTATATGAATTGCTGTGTTATTACTTTTGCTATTGTTGATTACATGTATGCAATATAACAGCAAGTCTGCATTTCATATCACTATTGAATGTTTTGTGATTTGTTATCTCTTTTAATCATGCGCGTAACAATGATATAAATGACTGAGTACAGTAATTCGCTATTATCGCTCTGCATAACTACTTATGCAGAGCAATCTTAAATGATTTAAACATTTATGCTTATTGTTAGTGTCATCTATATGCCTGCCAGTAAGCCTAAATTATCAAACGTTGTATTCAAATGAATCGATAAGTCCCGGGATTAGCTTATAGTTATTATATTTCTTTTGTAGTTTAGTTATTTATTTATTATCACCTTACATCGTAAATCATTCATCCATCCCGTTTACTTATAATCTTTGGGAAACTAGTCCCATTATCCCCAGTCGGAGCCACTATTCCAAATGGAAAAGGAGCTGCACTAAGTTCCGGACCGGGTGGTTTCCCCGATGTTGTTGCTACGAATTTCGGGGCATCAACATTTTTGGCGCTAGAAGGAGGGCCATCGACTGTGAATGGCAAGTAGGTCCAAATCTGCAAACCATTCTAAGAGTAATTCTCCCTCCAAATCCTCTTCCCCTTCTCAATCACATGCTGGTTCTCCGGCACACAATCGAGAAAAAGAGGAATCAACCACCACTGCTCATACCCATCATATTTCAGAACATTTAAGTCTTGAATCCCCTGAAGTTCAGTCTCTTATCCATAAACTTCAGAGCTTCTCGATTTCACCTCAGAAATCTGAAGTATCACAAAGCAGTGTGACCTCGCAGTTAAACTTATCCCATCCACTTACCAGACTTCAGAGCGAAAAACTTGGTATCGAACCTACTGAGTTCCCTTTACCGAAAAGGAAAAAGGCTAAGAAGATTACTGAAGTATCTGATAGTGAAGATCTTTCTTCCATATCTTCCATCTCAACTCCTCCTCTGCGAAGTCAACCATCCACTCCTTCGTTACACATTGTTCTTCATCAGGGAATAAGTACTACAGCATCTCAAGCTACTCTCTCTCCAACAACTTCTTCTCCTCAGTCATCTGGAATACCAATAGTAGTAACAACTATTATCGCCAGCATAATGGCAGATCCATGGACTACGCCAGGTGCAGTCAATATGCCCGGACCATTACATGATCTACCTGATGCTCCCGAAAAATGGTTGCCTAAATTTAATCCAGATAACGGAACACAAGCTGAAGAGCATATTAACAATTTCATGTTAGCAGTTAACTTAAAAGGAGTGACAGAACAAGATGTTGTTGTCAGACTTTTCCCTTATACCCTGCAAGGATCGGCAGGATCCTGGTACTTCTCTTTACCTTCTGGTTCTATTACCAGCTGGACCACATGCCAAGAGCAGTTCCTTACCAAATATGGAGATGACAGGTCTCTGGCGACTTTAATAAACGACCTCTCCAATTTGAGAATAGAGCATAGGGAACCAATAAAGGAGTTTAATGCTCGATTCAACAAACTCCTAAATAAAATCCCCACCGCTTCAAAACCAAGTGAACAAATTAGGAGCGAATGGTACATTACTGCCCTCCCTTCCAATATAGCTATTTTTGTTGACAGGGCTGGCAAACCTACCTTAGCTGAAAACATGAAGGAAGCACTTGCAGTTGAAAAGCGTGTTAATGCTCTAGAGAAGAAAGCTGCCTTGGAGGATAGAAAATCCAAAAAAGTTTCATTTAAAGAAGATTCTAAGAAAAAGACCCCAAAGGACCCATACGACATGGAAGGTTTACAAAAGTTCCTTAAAACATTGTCTAATGAAATGGTTGAAATTAAAAAACAGGTGGCCGAAACTTCGAACAAAAGACCATTTAGAACTTTCAAGAAAACTGAAACAAAGCCACCCAATGTTATATCTAATGCAGACTCTGAACAGGAAGAAGAAGAAGAGGAATCAACCTCTCAAACGGATGATGAAGAAGAAGTAGTTGAGTGTCACGGCATGTGGGATTTCATACTCCCAAATTCTGACACCGAGAATCAAGAAGAAGCTTTTCCTGTTACTACAAGAAGTAAAATCGCTTCTGAACCTACTCAAACAACTACAAAAAAGAGGAGTGCAGGTGCTGCCACACCAAAAGAAAAAGTTCTTCCAAAGAAGTCTCCGGTAGCAGCCCCTCAAAACCAGCCTCCAATTTCTAACTCTCCTTCAACATCCAAGACACTAGTGGTATCTGACTCCATGGAGTATAATATTGTTGATGATATGAAAAAGACTAAGGCAAACATTACCATGTTTGAACTAAGTAAGTTAAAACATCAGCAGAAATTGCTCCTAAGAGAATTTAACGTTGTCCCCTCTTCTCCTCTTCCCAGTTCAAAAGCTGCTAATGATTCAGGACGACCCCCTCCAGATATGGTCGAAGCTACCGATTCGGTTCTGATCGGAGATAGATCCAATTCTCATACCCCACCTTTCTTGCTCACCTATGAAATCTATAATCGAAATCTGCATAACTGTTTAATTGATTCAGGGGCTTCATCTAATATTATGCCAGCTTCAGTTTGTTCTAAACTGAACATAGAACCCCAGAAGTCCGCAATTCATATTGTACAGTTAGACAGAACCAAAGTACAGGTTATAGGAGAAATTAATTCCGTGACTATCAGGTTGTCTGCTGATCCCAGAATAGTACAGAGAATAGATATTTTGATTGCTGACATACCTGAATTCTATGGTTTAATTTTGAGCAGAGATTGGTATGAGAAACTGCATGGATACATTTCCACGGATTGGTCACATATGTGGCTCCCCTATAAGGGTAAGCCAAATCAAATAAGGATCGACCGTGAGAAACACATGACTCACACAGTAACCGATTTCGAACAAGAAAACCAGCCTGTGGCCTTCAACAACAACATTTTGGGAAATTATTCCTCAGAATCATTCTTTGGCAACTTTGTTGCCCAACCTTCCCCTTTTTTAGTTAACCATTGTACATCTCAAGTAGAAAATTTTTCACAAACCAATTTATCCAAATGCTTCAACGAAAATCAAAAGGATGTAAATATTTTTGTTGATTCTCCTTTATTTTGGTCTTTGTATTTTGATGGCTCTAAGTCCAGTGAGGGATCAGGAGCAGGTTGCATCTTGGTTAGTCCGCAAGGCGAAAAAACAATGCTATCCTATCGATTAGAATTTGAATGCACCAATAACACGGCCGAATACGAAGCTCTAGTGCAGGGACTATATAAGGCGATTGACCTTAAAGTCCAATATATAAAAGTATTCGGTGATAGTGAGATCATTGTTAAACAGGTAAGAAATACAATTCATTGCCTTTCAAGCCACCTTAAGCATTATCAATCGCTAGTGCAAGATCTTACTTTGCATTTCTCAGCATTCAACATTTCTTCAATTCCAAGATCACAAAACTCGGCAGCTGATTTACTAGCCAACGTAGCTTCCAAACTCCTCCCTTCCGAAGACTATAGCCTTGATAGATTTTCTATAGAATTAATTTTTAGACCTTCAGTTCCCGATAACATCACTAACTGGAGGGTTTTCAACCATGACGAGGACATCTTGCAATTCTTAACCTCTGAAAAGTCTTATGACAATCAAATCATTGAAGAGCATGACCATGATTCTCAAATGAAAGAAACATCTCAAGATAACGCGATTCCTAAGCCTGTAGTAAAGCTCGAAGACCTTTATGACATTAAAGATAGGTTCAAACCTGTAATTAATGCAAAACTCCAAAGCTCTACTCTTAGGTTTGAATCAATCAATTTGGGAACAGATCAAGCTCCTCAAAATATCAACTTAGGACTAGGACTTTCTATAAAAGAAAAGGAAGCATTCATCAAACTCTTAAGGAAAAACAAGCAAGTTTTTGCTTGGAAGTATGACGACCTCAAGACATATGATACATCTATCATACAACATACTATTCCTATGCTTCCCGATCAAAAACCTATCCAGCAGAAGTTAAGAAAAATACACCCGAATTTGGAGGGCCAAATAAAGTCGGAACTTAATAAGCTCCTAAAAGCTAAGATTATCTTCCCTGTCCGACACTCAAATTGGGTCTCCAATATGGTCCCAGTCAGGAAGAAAAACGGCGACATTCGAATCTGTATTGATTTCAGAAACTTGAATAAGGCAAGCTTGAAAGATAATTTCCCACTGCCTACCATGGAACAAATCCTCCAATCGGTAGCAGGATCTGAATTAATGTCCTTTCTCGACGGTTTCTCAGGATATAATCAAGTGTTGGTCCACCCTGATGACCAACTAAAGACTACATTCAGGACAAAATGGGGAACTTATGCATATCAAAAGATGCCTTTTGGACTCATAAATGCAGGAGCGACTTTCCAAAGAGCCATGGATACAGCCTTTAGAGGGTTAATTAATCGGAAAGTAGTCGTCTATCTCGATGATATTACTGTGTATTCTAAAAAGAGATATAACCACTTGCATGATTTAAAACATATTTTTCAACGATGCAAAACATATGGTATCTCTCTCAACCCGAAAAAGTCTTTCTTTGCTCTCAACCAAGGTAAGCTTCTAGGGTTTATTGTATCTAAAGATGGCATTTATGTAGATCCTGATCGAATTAAGGAAATTTCTGAAATTCCTTTTCCGCACAACAAAAAATCGATGCAGTCGTTTCTAGGGCAGATTAATTTCGTTAAACGATTCGTTCCAGATTTTTCACAGATTGTACTACCACTACAAACGATGATTAAAAAGAATTCAACCTTCAGATGGGGAATAGAGGAAAAGCAAGCTTTTAATGGTATTAAGCAATCAATAATCAATGTCCCAGCTCTGAATACTCCAAATCTTTCTAATCATTTTATATTATATACCATTGCATCCGACTTATCTTACGCAGTAGTGCTCACCCAGTTGAATGATGACAATTTGGAAGCGCCCATCTCGTTCTTCAGTTCAAACTTTCAAGGCGCCGAATTAAACTATTCCGATATTGAGAAACAAGCTTTTGCTGTCTTTAAAGCAGTCAAACATTATCGACCCTTTCTTTTAAAAACCCATACTAAAGTGATAGTTCCTTTCTCAGCAGTTAGGCAACTATTAATCCAAAAGGAATTGGGAGAAAAGAGGGCAAATTGGGTCGCAGCTCTCCAAGAATATGATCTAGAAATAAAGCCAGCAAAGTTTGTTAAAGGTCAAGGTTTTTGCAGGATATTAGCAGGAGCATCAAACATTCCGGAATCAAGTGATACAGAGCAAACCCAAGAAGTTAATCAGCTAAGTATTCCTGATTCCGAATCTCAATATGCAGATCTGATCTTCTATTTAAAGAATGCTTATGCACCTACCAATTTGTCCTACAAAAACAAAAGAGCCATTAGATTGAAAGCTAAGAGTTTTTCAATTATTGGCGATGTGCTCTTCAGAAGAAACTATGATTCTGTCCTATTAAGATGCCTTGAGAAACCTGAAGCTCAAAAGGTTTTGCAGGAGCTACACGACGGACCAGCAGGAGGACATTTCGGAGCTGATACAACAGCTCATAAAATCATTCATGCTGGATACTATTGGCCTACTTTGTTTAAGGACGCTCACGAATATGTAAGGAAATGCATCAAATGCCAAACTGCCAGTGGAAGACAACAAAAACCAGCTTTCCCTTTGCAACCAATCAACATTGAACAGCCTTTTGAACAATGGGGATTGGACATCATTGGAGAAATTCATCCTTCTTCTTCCAAGCAGCACAAATATATTCTTACAGCAACTGATTACTTTACAAAGTGGGTAGAAGCAGTTCCGTTAAAAACAACAAACTCTGAGGCGATCATTGAATTTATAGATCAGTTCATCATTACCAGGTTTGGTGTTCCAAACGCTCTCGTCTTTGATAATGCTTCTTACTTCTCAGGTAATGCAATGATTGATTTCGCTATCAAAAGGGGATTTAAATTAAAGTATTCTGCTAATTACTATCCTCAGGGTAATGGCCTAGCAGAATCAACTAATAAAAACCTAATCAAAATCATTAAGCGAACAATCGAAGAGAATCATAAGAATTGGCATAAATCCTTGGTATTTGCATTATGGGCTGATAGGATAACACAGAAAGCTTCCATAGGGACCTCTCCGTTTAATCTTGTCTATGGAAAAGAAGCAATCGTACCAACCAATCTTCTTTTTCCATCTCTAGCCCTAGTGCAATTTATTGACGAAACTCCTTCTTCCTCTATCCAGTTTAGATATGATCAAATTCTTAAACTTGAAGAAGAAAGGGAAAAAGCCAAGGTTACACACGCTAAACATCAGCAAGTCATTAAAGCAGCTTTTGATCTGGCCTCATCTAGTCCTAAACAATTCCAAGTCGGAGATCTAGTCCTGAAATGGGACAAAGCCCATGAAGACAAAGGTAAACATTCCAAATTTCAAAAAATGTGGCTCAGACCATTTCAGATCTGTGAAAAAGTAGGCCATTCCACTTTTATACTGCAAAATCTATCAGGGGTGAGGGATTCTCTCCCTGTCAATGGTCTGATCTTGAAGAAATTCTTTAATTGAGGAGGTAACCCCTTCTCTATGTAGTTTGATAATTTTTATATAGTTTGTAGGATTTGTAGAAATAAGGACGTGGGACATCTTCCATTGACCGTTCGCTGTAATTAAAAGTTGTCTCGCCACTACACTATTAATATTTACTTTTAGATAATAGCGTCTTAAACTAAGAAAGATCATTTCTAGGAAATTAGACATCTTTTTATTCTGAACATCACAGTCTAACTTTTGTAAACTTCACTCTGAACGAAGTTCTATGAGTCATCTTGAGTTTTCAAAATAAGTCTCCAAAGGTTATCTATATTAAAAGAGGGGCTAATCCATCTTCAGCATCTTTAACTCTTAAACCTGTCATCCGTTTACTCTTAAGAAGATAGTTGTTCATCCCATTCACTAAAAGTTTATGATTTCTCAGAGTGTAATTCTAAAATATAAAAGATCAAAGATAAGAGGTCTTATTACAAGCCTGCTTACCATGTTCATAGGAAAATAATTTAACTGACATTACCAAAACTGCATACCAAACAGGGTAATGGCTTGAAATTTCAAGACAAGGGGTCTCATCACGAGCCAGCTTGTTCAGTTTGATTACTACCCGTGAATGGCATTGTCGTTATCTGGCCACCAAACCAGGACAATGGCTTTTATCTTAAGCAAAGAAGAAAGTGAAATTCAAAAAATACAAAAATATCTTTTGAATTCATTCTGTTTAGTCACACTCTTAAGTGAATGGAACGATGGACAATGACATGGTTAAAAGGTAACCCTGCCGAGACTATGAACGTTTGCTGGCAGCAGAGGCTCTACCTGTGACAGAGGAGTTTATTTTAAAAAGCTAATATGGAGAAGTTTTCTATTTTACTTTTATGAACCAATAAGGACTTATTTCAAAACTCAAAGTGTGTTTATAAAAAGAGGAAGTCAAATGAAGAAACCTGTTTTATTCAGAATCAATAGACATCTAGTTATATTAGAAGTTTCCTTTCTTTATAAAGATTCTATTTGAAAAGGTGTAAGTATATTTATTAGTCCAGAGATAACTGGTTCTACCAGCGAATCGCCAATTGTTGTGCCCTACAACAACCCCCCATTTCATAACATTTTTTATCACAAACAATTAACATATGAAATGGGTCCCTTTTAAAAAAAATTAATTGGCATTAATGAATTTGTTCGAAAAAGGTATGATAATCAAATGAATTTGTTAACAAAAGCCTTTTTCGACAAATAATAAGCAATTTTTGGTTAAGTCCGAAAAAGCAATCGCAAGACCATTTGCTACCTTGGTTCTTTCCGATGCGATATCGCTATCGGCCATCGGCGATAGCCAATGCACACACAGAAAAAGGCACACATCTTTTCACCGATGCGATATCGCTATCGGTAGTCGGCAGAATCCCATACATCTTCATAAGACATTCAGATCTTTTTCCCGATGCGATGTGATATCGCTATCGGTAGTCGGTAAATCAATTGATATGCATTTAGGGATTATGTCCGCGCGCTAATATGATACAATGTCGCAATCGGCATTCGCCAAGATCTCTCCCAAATGATAATGTCACTCACACTCCCGATGCGATGCGATGACGCTTAATGATGACCAGAACTCCTAAAAAAAGGGTGATTATTACAAAGCATTAAAGTTATATTTAAATCTGATTTGACAAAAGCACAAATTTCAAAATGCCGTTAAGTAAAGGGATAAGGTAATGCATGTGTATTTAAAGCTTTGCCCCTTCGAATTAACGAGCAATTACGATTAGACCTTTGAAGAAATCTATTGCACGCTTTAAGGGGTCATTCGGTTTAATAACTTAAGTAATGGTCATTTATGGAGCTGCAGGCCGTAAAATCACCATCATTGCATCTGCGGTGCCCTCTCAAATCATTAGATCCGTAGCCACTTTTAGAATTAATCTCACCACGCTTCAAGTTATATATCTATCCCGTTATGGATCGTCATTGTTATTTCTTTGTTACGATTTCTCTTGCATTTGTGTAGAATTCAACCGAGAGAAGTCTGAATATGATGGGAAAGAAGTTCAAAAAGGTGGCAGGTTCTACTCCAACACCTGTCTCAAGCCAAGCTGCTATGGTTTCAAAGAAAGGCTTAATCTCAGATACTACATGCACTGGTCTTCCTGGTACTACATGGCAAGGTACATACAATTTGCTAGAAGCAGAACAACCAGAAAAGACAGTAACGGAGGCTAGTGTGGATGAACTAAGAAAGTCTGAGGCAACTCTTAAAGATTTGGCTGACTCCTTTCTGCACAGAATAGCAGCCAGAGAACAAGTCTTGCCTTATACTGATGTGGTACGTTGGGCAATTGAAGAAATTACTCTCACTGATAGAACCTTCCATACTAAGGATGGAAGGATTTTCGGTTCCTTCAAGCCTGATGACTTGAGACGGATGTATCATTTGCCTCAACCCGAGCTAGTCTATAATAGAGCCTTTTTGGAGAAATTCGCGAAGGAGAATGAAACGCCATTCGAACCTCTCCGAGAGTGGAGGCAGAATCCAACTAAACACAAGCATGATATGTCGGGTAAGTACTCCAATGCTTCTTTGGCTTCACCTTATTGCTACGCAGGGATTATGATGTGTAGATTGTGGGGATTTCATGACTCTGCAAATATTCATATTGATATGGTTCCTTTAATGGAAGCGGCCGTCAATAGTATAATCATGGATTGGGCCACTATTTTGTCTGATAAATTGGTCATAGCTATTCGTGAGTTTAGGGCCAAAACCAGAGTCACTGAGAGAAAAATCCCACCCTTCTTTTACTCTGCTTACATTATGGATACCCTTTGTTTTAATTCTGAGTTTCCTGTCCTTGGTTGGAGATGGACAACCCATGACCCAACACCCATTCACTTGTACCATCGGAAATTGTGGAAACCCTCCCACAAAGACCATCTGTATCAAATTTGCAATGGTTTTATGGTTCCCGTTCACTATTCTATTTTTGACAGACCTATCCCTAGAATTTCCTATGAAGCTTCTTTTGATCTCCCAGCTGTAGCCCATTGGTTCGGCGAAGAACATTTTACCTATATTAGAGTTTTTGGAAGCAAGGCTAGGCCACATGTCCTCCCCCTGTACGTCCCAGATAAACTGTTAGCCCGGGAAATCTCCTACTAGATTATGTCCGAGAGTGTCACACAAACTCTCAAGGAGGAGAAGAAGAGAGGATGGCCCTCTTTTCCTTTAAGAATTGGAGTTTATACGCTGCTGAATTATAAACATGCAGAAAAGGAAGCAGCAAAACTCCAATTGATATCCCTGGCTTCTATTCCAAACAGACTTTATGATCCAAAAAAGACTGCTTTCATTGCCTTGGAACAGGCCAAGCTGTCAAAGGTTGTTCATCAAGAAGACCAGTTTGACGACCTGTTCATGAGTGCCGATTCAATAAGCCAAGTCAGACAACTCGCTTCACTAAGATATGAAGATGTAGAGTTAACTGAATTTAATAAACTTAGAAAGCAAAGGTTGCAAACTTTGCCTCTAGATTTATTATCTACAACCCCAACATCTTCCTCAAGCGAGTCTGGTCAGCAGCAAATACACCTATCTCCTGTTACAACTAAAGAATATGATAGACAACAAGAGGAAAGGCAGCAAAAAGCACAAATTGAACAAGAGCAAAGAAAGCAAAAGGAGTTAGAAGAACAGAGGAAAAGAGAAGAAGAAGAGAAAGCAAAGAAAGAACTGGAAGATAGGCAGAAAAGGGAATTGGAGGAACAGCAGCAAAGAGCACAGGAGGAGCAACAGCGGAAGGCATTGGAGGAACAGCAGAGGATTGAACGAGAGAAAGAACAAAGTAAAGCTCAAACAGAACAAAGTGAGCAAGTCTCTACTGATCCTGAATTAATTAAAGAATGGAACCAATTCAATTCCATCATAAGTGGTAAGGAAGCCTCCAAAGACTCAGACGTCTCTAAGACTCCCAATGTTACTTCTTCTCCGGTTCTAGAGGGAACCAGCGGCTCACCCATGGTACAGGATGTAGAGGTAATCACTCAAGACCCATCCGATCAAATTGATCTTCAGGTGGAGGAAATTCCTCCTCTAGACATTTTCTACAGCCCAAAGCATAGAGCCGTTGTAAGGCGCTCGAGGAAAAGGTGAAGGCTTGATCAACCTTCTATTTTGCCTGAGCAAACAATCACGGGCAATGTGGTCTGGAAGGGAGAATTGGATCCCTCTGAAGATCTGACAAAGCTATCGCAATTTGCGGGAGCTTATTCAGCGGCAACTATTGACAAAGCATCCGAAGTAAGTCTTCTTTTGAAGACTAAAGAGCATGAGATATACGCATTACAAGCAGAAGTGATAGAGGCAAGGAATAAGGCAGCACAGGCAGAGGAACAATTGCTGGCCCAACAACAAGAGAATCATTTGTTAACCCAGCAAATTGAACAACTGAGGATAGACCAAAGTGACATTCAGAAAGCAAAAGAATTGTCAGAGGCATTATCCCAGTTGAAGGCATCGAATGAGCTGATGATACAAGCTAAAGACGAGCAAATAATTCAGCTATCAGCTCAGCTTGAAGGTATTAAGGGCACCAAGAGTATCAATGATTTCAGAGCAGAGGCAACTCGAATAAACAGCGCACTGATATCTCAAATCAGGATCTTATGCCAACAACTTGTTGAAGCTGAATCACTGTGTGAAACATCTACAGCAGTGTGTGAACAAATCGAGAAAGCCAGAAGTAAGTTGGATCAGGCTGAAGACGATATAACAGAGTATATTGAATGGCAAGACACTCCAGAAGGGCAAGCCACAAATTTCTCTCGAATCTGTGTAACATACAAGGACATACTCTTCATGGAATGGAACACACAGATGATGAAAGCAGAAAGAGCAGCCTCCAGATGCAAAATGATTGCCAGTAACATGATCAATCTAGTCAATGATACATTGTATCTGGCAAACATGATTTCACAATGCACACCTGGAAACATAACAACGGAAAATATGCTGGAGCTCAGGAATTACCCTGATCTGGAGAAACAAGGGCGGTTAATTACTGGAGTAAATACCTTGACCGCTGATGCATACTGGCTTTTCCTGATTAAACCACATTCTCAAAGGTCGGCTCTTAATTGTCTAACAGATGCTCTCCGATACCTGATTGCCGATATTCGAGATGCCACATATGATGCACAGCTGACTTCACGCCTCAATACTCCACCAGAAGTAGAGCCAATGCTGGCGATATGTCAGCAAAGGAGTAAAGGCAAAGAGACCTCTGACTGAAACATCGCCGCCGACTGCCGAATCACCAAAATACAAAATGATATTTGTTAATGCCGATTTAGTTGTTTTTCAGTTTTAGATATTTAGATATTTTAGATTAGCATAGTATTTATAGACCCTTTCATTGTTTTGGAGAGGGTCGTAAAATTTTGTAAAAGACTTAAAGGCTGAAGTTTGCACTATTGTGCTTCAGTCTATATTCTTTTTGAAACTCGACCACTGGTTCTTAATTTTACTTGGAAGGCTGTTTTAAGTAAATTGTGCACTATTGTCGTTTGCTTGGAATGCTTTCTGGTCTGAAGGAAGAACCGCGACATAGCGATTAATATATTGGATTGATCAAACAGCTTGCATGGTACTATTATCTGTATCTGTTCTCTTTTCTATTATATGAATTGCTGTGTTATTACTTTTGCTATTGTTGATTACATGTATGCAATATAACAGCAAGTCTGCATTTCATATCACTATTGAATGTTTTGTGATTTGTTATCTCTTTTAATCATGCGCGTAACAATGATATAAATGACTGAGTACAGTAATTCGCTATTATCGCTCTGCATAACTACTTATGCAGAGCAATCTTAAATGATTTAAACATTTATGCTTATTGTTAGTGTCATCTATATGCCTGCCAGTAAGCCTAAATTATCAAACGCTGTATTCAAATGAATCGATAAGTCCCGGGATTAGCTTATAGTTATTATATTTCTTTTGTAGTTTAGTTATTTATTTATTATCACCTTACATCGTAAATCATTCATCCATCCCGTTTACTTATAATCTTTGGGAAACTGGTCCCATTATCCCCAGTCGGAGCCACTATTCCAAACGGAAAAGGAGCTGCACTAAGTTCCGGACCGGGTGGTTTCCCCGATGTTGTTGCTATGAATTTCGGGGCATCAACACCCTCCAAATATTCATTCTCCCAAGACTGCTTCCTGTGTGTCAAAATAGGGGGAGAGAGGTCAATTTTTGAGTGTTTTTGACCTCCTGGGGACTCAAAGCATGCCCAAATTTCTCGTCCAAGCACCCGTAGTCGTGATTTTGAATGTTGAATCCAAAAATGGAAACCATTTGTGATTTGGATCTCCCAATCCTAAGCGTCGTGCCACTGGGAGAAAAAACCTGTGTTGTGACCAAAAATTTACCATGTGACCAAAATTGCCCCAAATTTCTTGAAAGTTGGGCTGTAGGTTCTCTATGAAGTGCTATGCTAGGCCAAAGAGGCTTCAGCCAATATCTAAAGTCGATCGAGCTCCCTTTGCCTCTTTTTCTTCTTGGTTTCTTTCCTCAATTTAGCCTTCAAATTCCTGATTCGGGCCTTGCATACTTTGTTTCGCACCATGTAGTGGAAAGCCGTGTGTCTCAGTAGTGCATGGTCCTTGTCAGCCTTGTCCAGTAGCCTCTCCAAGTTCATGTTAACTCTCTCAAGGTTGGCCTCCCGATACTCATTAATCTCTTGCTCCAATGACGTGAGCTCAACTCTTCTCCTTTGTGCAGCTTGGTGATGCTCACAAATGTTTTGTAGCTCCATGATCGCATGCTGATCCTCCAGCTATTTGTTCCTCTACTCTAGATATTTCATGTTCCACTTAGCCCTCTCCAAATAAAGGGATAAGGCTTCGATCTCTGATTGCTGCTCCTGGATGATCTCTTTGAGCTGTGCACTTGTCGGTTCTGTATCTATCTCACCATCATGAAGGAGAAAAAATTCGGTCTCTCGTTCACTTGATGTCTCACCTGAAGGCCCCTCATCCTGCATTGGCTCCTTGCCTTTTTCCTGTTCCTGTGATGCTAATGGAGGAAGCGAGGCCCCTTCCACCTCGGGTGGAGATAACACTCGCTTTGCCACTGCAAACAAACGTCGGGTGCCTTTCTGATATGTAATGAAAACCGGCACACTAGCAGTCTCATGGCGCTCATACCGACGAGAAGGTTCACCCTCTTGCTTAACCTCTGATAATACCTATGAAGTGCTGAAGAAGTCATGGGAGATGAAGTCCTCCCAAGCAATGCCCTGCAATCCCAGCTGATGATCCACCAAAATCCTAATAAGAGCAAAGTGATAAACACTGTTAAGTTGCTGCTGAGGGGTCTTGTGTTGCATGAAGGTGTTCATCCTCTCTATGTTCCTGCAAATGAAAAATGGGATGTTCATCATCCATACCCTGGTAAAGTGCATGAGCAACCTGATGTGATAGGCATATAGACGAGAGAACCTCCCCTCACAGCTGAAGTACTTCATGATCAACTTCATGAGTGGAGCATATTCATCTTTCAAATATCTGAATGGAAAGGCTCTTGTGATGTGCCTCAAGCAACTGGCCTTAATTTAAGCCTCATAATACTGCCGATCAACTTTCTATTTCTTGTGCCATGGTTCTCCAACATTCGGTATACCGGTTGCTAATGAGACAGTTTCGAGTGTCAGTGTGAAGGTGACCCGGCCAAGATAGAGTGATCTCCATGTAGGTGAAGCACAAAAAGACGGGCCAACTCATGATGAACTCGAACATTAGCCACTCTTTGAAAAACTCAAAACATGATAGATGCTGGAAACATGACATAGCAAGAGGGCATGCCTGCAATTCTGTGAGGGTGGTTGGCTCATCCCTAACATGTTTGCCACTCTTGTGATGTCTCCTAGGAGCCTGCTCTTCCGAGGATGAGTCACTTTGTGTCTCCATCTCATACTCTGATGAATGTTGTGATGCCATGACTGCTGTGTGTATTGTATTTAGGTTGCCCTTTGATGATGGTGTGAAGCTGGGTGCTTTTGTGATATTTGACACCAAGGGGAACAATGAAACAAAAGGGAGTATTAGGAGGGGAGTAATGTTATGGGAGAAGTTTGTTTAGGGATATGTAGGGGGTTTGGGTATTTGATAGGGTAGGTTTTTTGGTTGTTATGTTGTCAAATAAGAGGAGAGGAAAGATAATAGTGTTTGGTAGTGTTTTAGGGTAGGGATAATAGGAAAAATGAGAAAGGGAGGATAGGGAAAAATGGTAGGTGAAAATGGAACCTTGGCCTCTATACCACAATTATGCAACCCTAGCAACAATGGCCTTTGGTGTTTTATTGTGGTTGATTTTATGAGTTTTGTTGCATTTCAAACATAGCCATAAACCACCATATCATTTACAAACTTTGATGAACAAGTCATGTCATAGAGCCTACCTGTCAATTTGAGGGGCTTCACAAAAAATTCGAGGTGATTTGGCACAGTTTTGGCCCTTTGTGGGTGTGCACCGCGTGCAAAACCCAGTGTGCGACGCCCTTTATATGCATCATGCCCATTAAAAAATTACACTGAGGGATGGCTCTGTGTGCGCTGCGCCCTCTGTGTGTGCCGCGCCCCTGTGTATATGCATTGCGCCCTGAAAACTGCCTCCAACCTTGCTCCAAACACACACGATGCACACTCAAACACTTTTCAATGTTTCCCTATGCACTTGATTTTCACAATGACTTTGATTTTGGTGGAAACTTGTATATAAAGACTTGGAAGTCATGGGTTAAATTTTTTCTTCTTCAAAAACCCATTTTTCTAATGTTATGTTTTGACACTTTTTCACTTTCCCTTTGATTTTCACTTTCCCTTTGAAATTTTAGCTCAAATCATGAAATTTTCGGCACTCTTTGCAGGGATTGCATGACAGGACGTTTGGCCATGGAAACCATGCCTGCATCTGAAGAAATCAACTGGCAACTTTTCTGAAAATTTTATCACCAATGACACTGTTTGACTTTTCTTCAAAACAGAGTTTTGAAGAACAGTCAAAGTTTATCAATATGACGATGAAACTCTCTGAATCATTACTTTGTAAGGGCCTCACTCTGGCCTGCATGGCTTTACTGGATATATTTAAAGACCAAATTGATTAATCCCTAGACCTAATGATCAAAAATGACTTTTGTCCTTTAAAGGACCAGACCTTGACTGTCATGGACTTTAGTGATCATTGACAAAAGACCTAAGCCAACAGGAGCCAGACATGAGGGGAAATGACTAGCATGACCTTTTCCGTCAAATTATGGCATGCTCCTAGCGGAATGCAGCTGGGTGAATGGAGCGGGATTCCTAAAAATGAAATGCATAAAGAGTGTTGAGCTTTGACGGAGGACTGACCAGACCGACTCTAACAGGACCAATATCATTAATTCCATTAATGATATTTGGTATTCTATTCAGATTATCTTTGAACAAATTGATTTAATGAAACTAGCTACAGAGGCTATACAAAAGACCAGAGAAGAATTGGGGGAGAAACCCGAAGAGGCAATCCAATTAATAAATTTCTTGAATAGCCAAAGCAAGGAAGAACTGGAACTAAAGGATATAGAATACCAGATTGGTACCATCTTTGAAATCAAGAGAGTTATGAGCAAAAAGAACTTGATGCTTAACATGGTGTTATAGACATTTTTGTGCCTCGCAGCATGGAGCATGAAATGTCAATAATTACAGGGATCCTCAGTCCCTAAACATGTTGTTCTTACCCCTAGAGGAACAAGGTCAGCAAACCACAGCACTTCCTATCAGTTCTCCACCTGAAAACACTCAAAAACAGGATATTTTTGGATCATGTCAGCTGCTCCACTGAGCATCTGCGCTAAATGTCAACTGCTCCTCCTTGTACCTGCGCTGAAAGTCAAAACCAATGAAGGCTACCTGCGCTGGGCGAGATTGGCCAAGTGGCACAGTCATTCTGCAAGGTGTCAACTGCCCAGGAAGCTTCCAAACTGACACTTGGTTCAAGGAATTCGCCCTATGATGAGTAAGAGGTACTTGATCTCCATGTGGAAGCAAGGATCTCCAAGTGGACTCAAGAACTGAAGTTTAACTGAAGAGGGAGAGGACACAAGGCAGCTTTAGGTCAGTCTCAAGCTGACTCATCCTTTCTCCAAATGTCCTATATATAGAGCTCTTCTATGAGGTCTAGGGAGGCTGGAATTTTGTGCAAAGCAAGGAAGTGCTGTTGGTTTACAGTTAGAGCTATTGGGTGATTGCTTTTATAGAGGAGAAGAGGAGATTTCTTGCTGCTGGGGAGGTGCTGCTGGATTGGAGCCATTTATGATTGTAACCTTCTCAGAACCTTTTTCTTCTATCAATAAAGCTTTGATGTTCTCCTATATACTTGTATTGCAATGATGTATTGTTTTTATCTGTATATTTGATTCATTCTAATCCATGCATCAGTTATGAGTACATGTTTCTTGTAGTTTCCCTCTCTTGTTTTTGCAGGATCTTTGTGTAGCTGGGCCGGCAAAGGGAGCAAGGAGCTGGGAACAAGAGGCAAAGAGAGAAGACAGGATCGACAAAAGCGAAAGACATCGGTTGGTCAATCTTTTCTTCCTTCTCTGTACTTTCATAAAGGAAAAATATCAAAGCTTTACTTTCAGTTGTTGCTAAGGAACTATCACCCTTAGAGTAGGGATAGGGTCATTCCGAGTCGGATACTTTTCCCCACAACAAACTGGCGACTCCGCTGGGGACCTAGTATCTTGTTGGTTTATTGTGTTTCTTGCTATTCATCTCATAAACAAGGAGAGCACCAAATCGAACTGCAATTGAGTCCTTCAATTGCAAAGTAGAGGGCAGCTGCTCTGGCTCAGTTTCTGAGCAAGTTTATGATTTGAAGAGCTGATCCACAAGGACTCTTGTGCTCTTTGTGATAGCTTTTCATCCTCTTGATCATCCCTTAGCTTGTACTTGACCTATAGCTTTTTATTTCAGCAAAAACAGTGAATTTTTGAGCTTTTTATGACCCGGAAACCCTTGTAAACGCAACTCTCGTGTCTCAGTGCAGGCTGTCCAAAGGCAGTCTGCATTTCAGCGCAGGTACTCCCTTCGGGAACTGCGCTGAGAGTCAGTTTGACAGACCAGAGCCTGCGCTGAACCAGTTAGGCTATGTCTTCCTGAGGTTTCCCACTGAGTCTTGGCCCTGTTTTCACTGTTATTTTGCTGCTGATTGCTTGTCATTTGTACTTGCTGTAAACCAACTTTCCTTGACATTATTCCGCCTCAATTGTGTGATGAAACTGTGATTGTTCTTTCAGTATTTCTTGTTTCAGTTAGAGTTTCCCATTGTGAAAAGCAAACCTGTATAGCTGTGGCCTCTTAGATCTTGAACTGTAAAAGTGTCGTCGTGATCTTAAGAGCTAGTTTTATTACTGTTCATGGCTGTTTGAGTTTGTTTGTTTTTCATTTTGTAGTTTGAATCTATACATTTCCAGTGTCTAAACAAGTCGATCTTAAGGTGTCTTTTGATTTTGGACAAGCTTGTTTACTTTCGCTTGAAATTAGATTCAAAGTTATACAACAGTTTCCTTTTTGTCTTACATCAACATTAAGGATAAAGAAAAGAAATATCTGCATTGTGCATGTGCATTATTGACAGTTTGCATGTTGATTTAGGAAAAAGTGCATTTAGTGTGTGTTCTATGATCTGTGTGAAAAGTTGATGTCTTTCTTTTCCCTCAGTAGATTAAGGTTTTCAAAGTTGAAAGATTGAAAAGTTTTGCTTCTCATCTTAGATTGCATTTAGGAAGTTGTATATATACATCTCGTGGTGATCCTTAAAGGCAAACTGCTAAGCAAGATCAACATTAAAATGAATTGAATTTACATAACAACGCATTGAAACATAACACAAACACATAGAGGTCTAAGCTAGAGACGTGTTCCGGCGTCGTTAAACGTGATATCTTAGCGTTGAGTGGTTGGGTGATTCCTCCACGGTGAAGCGATAAGTATCAATACGGACTTGTGCTCCCACGTACCGTCGAGTATATTGGGAGACCCCTATAGGAATAAAGCCTTTATCCTTAGGAAGCCGTGTCGGCCGCCCTACTGATCGCGATGCAGTGAACACAACATTCACGAAGATCGACCACCCGTACCGTAAAACGTATTCTGTGGTTTCGCGAAAGGTTTGGCACACCCTCTGCCTAGATCTCCAGAGCAGTTTCTTTTGGCCTTTTTCAAACTCTATAACTGAAAAAGTCCAACCGAGCATTTGTCACTTCGGGCTCGTTAATACATCGAAGGCGACTAGAGTCATCTTTAGCTTTTTCTCGACTCTTAAAACATGAAAAAGCAAAGTTGTGTCTAATAAAGCGTCGTTATAAAATTCATTTTAAACGGAACATAATCACCTCTCATTCCCGCGTTGATCTGTAAGTTGAGAACATGGAACGCCCCAACCAAGGAAGTCCACAAGATGGAAGTCCTAGTCCTTTCTCCTCTTGGGGAGAAGTTGGTGCGCCCCATATGGCCACATTGTCGCTTCCAGGACTGACAATAGGCCTGCCAGTTTGGCTGTTCTCAACCAATGTAGTTCAGGCCACCATGGTTCCTGATCAATCGAGTCAACAGTTAGATCAGTCTAGAGCTGCCCACCAGCCTTCTACTTCCAAAAGTTCTTCCTCCGATCCTTCGTCTTCGCAAGGTAGAGCCGGCAAAAGTCAGCCTCCCAAGGAGAAGAAGGAAAAGAAGAAGAAAGAAAAGAAGAAGAAGGAGCCTAAGGCGACTGGGGGCAAGCAAAAGACATCTAACAAAAACCCACCCACTGCACAGACCGGGCCTAAATCGCCATGTGTCATATGTAGAGGAGACCATTTCCACAGAGATTGTCCCTGTATTCCCCGGATACTAAGGGACTGGTCCCCTCGTCTGCACAATTCGGGGGCATCAACCTCTGACAATCAGGTTGATTGCTTTCCGTCAACCAGCGAAAGTGAAGGATCAAGACAAAAAGGGGGAGTAAGATTCCCCTGTAAGTTGTGTGAAGGCAGTCATGCCATCCACCGTTGTCCCTTCTTAGACGAAGCGAAGAGAGTTTTGGAAGATCGTCCGGTTTCACCGGTAAAACTTCCTCCTGGATACAAAAAACTCGTGCTAAGTCCTTCGTTGGTTGAAAATACAGCTGGCCCGCTCAAGTGGTCGGCTGAAGCGTCAGTCACTGAAAATGAACCTACTGAATCCAGACCGGACGAAAGTCCCAAGGTCGATACGGCAGTTGACCCGGTTCTACCTTCAGAAGTTTCATCTTCAAATGACACCGTCGCCGAAGAGTCATCTTCATGCGACACCCTCACTGAAGAGAATAAGGATGACACCATCCAGGTTCTTTTCATTAGCACCGACTCTGATGAGCGTCAGGGCAATGCGCCCATTCCTTTATCGCAGGAAGGAACATCATCAGGGTCATACCCGGCCGTATATTCGGTCCCACCACCAAGCAACCTGGTTGTATCCTTTGATTGGAATCAACTAGGCAGACCCCGGTTACCAGCCAGTATACCATTCAGAATCATTGTCCAGATCTATAGAATGATTATGGCTGGTACTATCATTGATGAAGGGGCGTCTGTGAGTATCCTTTCCTCTGTTGCTTGGAAAGCACTGGGTTCCCCGGCGCTTTTACCTGAGTTAAGAAATCTCTCAGGTTTTGATAAAGGAACCAGTCGACCATTAGGAATCCTCCCCAATGTGCCTGTTACATTGAAAGGGAAGACCGTTAATTTGAACGTGATGGTCGTCCAAGGACCCTTGGATTATAACCTACTCCTTGGATGTGACTATATTTATTGCATGGGAGCGATAGTCTCCTCACTCTTTAGAGTAATGTGTTTTCCACACGAAGGAAGGATGGTCAAGCTCGTAGACCAACTTTCATTTCCGGGATCTCGCATCGCAAATAGTCAAATACCAATCCTAAATGGTCTGTTCACTCAAGATATGCCTCCACCCCCAGTCCTCCTTCCCGATGAGTGCGAGTGATTCGGAAAGAAAGACTGGAACCCAGGGGGCATGCACCCTGGTCTGCTTCGGGCAGAAGAAACCCTGGGTATAAGGTAGAATTTCCGCAGAAGAATATGACTAGTCCGTACCCCGTCCGTGGATGGAAGAGGGGTTGTTCTGGAATAGTATTCTTTTGTTAAAGTTATGTGTTTGGCAAAAGAGTCATTCACCTTTGTCTAAAGAAGTGGGCAATGCCCAAGTAGGAATTCCCTTATTGCGACAAGCAGTAACCATCTTTGGGGAAAAGCAAGCCTCACCCATTAAAACAAATGTTTTGAAGGATAAGTAGGGGCAGCCTCCAAAGAAAGAGATTCTATTGTTGTGACATAGGGTAACCATCTTTGAGTAACCTAATGATAGACATCGCCAAAGAAAGAGATTGATTTGCGGCAGCAAATAGAACCGTCTTCGGATAATAAGAAAGAGGCAAGCCTCCTTCAATAACACCAATGTTTTGTCTTTGAAAAGTGTTCTTCTCTTGTCACAAACAGCTGTTCGTTAAAAGTTGAGCCGACGGGAAGACAAGTACCGCGTAAGACCCCTTAAAATAACGAGAAGACTAGTATCGTTAAACATTAGATTAGCAAGGTGACAAGTAGCTGGGAACACCCAAAGAAGAGCAGAAGTGGGGGAGAAGAGGGGCAGCCTCGAAATTCTATCCTATACCTAGGGGCATGCAAACCTTTTGGAGTGTAAGCTAGGGGCGGTTATTTATCTGGTTTTAAGATTAACCGTTTTCCGAACTTACATAAAGGAAGGATGAGTTGGAGCATAGCTTTGGTAAGGCGCAAGCTCTATAAAAAATGGAACCTTAGAGGAGGCATTCTTATTTTATGACTGGTATTTCGAGCAGTTTTAGCACATGGTTCATGCTCGTTAAAAAATAAACGCAAGATCCGAGCAGTTTTAACATGGTCTTCATGCTCGTTAAAAAATAAATAAAAGCAGTGAGCAATGTTCCCTCCAGAGTTTAAGCTCATTTTTATCTAAAAAAAGAACCTATCCCGGTAAATAACCTTCTGAGATCGTAAATTCATCAGCCATAAAAGCCTTGGTCGTGTTTGTGCACCGTCACCTCCACCGTCATTTGGCCGATCATTCACTTCCATTTGTGTGTTTACCCATTTTGAGGAACATCTGCGAAGAGTGATTTCACCTAGCCATCCTTGTGACACTGCCGTGATTGGAAAATTCCAATTTGTACCTGGAATCAGTTGCTATCCCTGTTTATCACTCGTTCCTCAAAAGACGAGTCATCTTTGAGCTCTTTTCTGACTCGTAAAATATGAAAAGTTTACCGAGTTCTGGCCTTCCAGCTCATTAAAGGGACTGGAAGAGCTATCCCTCTTTTAGACTTTAATCTTTTTGGACCTGAGGGATTATTACACAAAAAGATCGAGCGCTTGTCTTGTTCGGCTCGTTAAAAGTACCGAACACCCATCCCTTCTGTATTGTTTTATACTTTTTCGGACTTAAGGGATTAGATGACGAAAAAGGAATTATGGAGTTAACTTTCTGTACCTTTTCAGACTCTCTAAAAATGAAAAGGACCGAGTTTTCCTTGTCGTTAGACTCGTTAAAATGATTAAATAGCGACAAACTTGTCTTTAGACGAGAACGAGTTTCCCTATCGCTAAGCTCGTTAAATCATAGCGATGGGCTTGCCTGAAGGGCAGGTTATAGAACAAGCATATGTTATCCTCCTCAAGCTTGACAAAAATAAAGAGGTACTGGTCAGAAATGACTGGGGAAAAATTGGGAGAACATCAAAGCTTAATGGTAGCAAGTCGCTCTTGAACATGACACTTTTCTTCCGTACCACATCGGGTTGGGTTGTTTCATTCACCGGTCTCATCACCATGGTCTTCGCCAAACCATCCACATTTTGGGGTAATGCTACCGATCCATCGCATCAGTGTCGTTATATGTTCAAGAGAGGTCATTCTGAAAGTGTCAACCGTGTCCCATCCACTGCCATACATTATCCTTCATCCATTCATGATCGCCACCCTGAATCATATGTCACAGTTTGTTTTCACCTCCACTAAAATCATTAGCTCCGTTCCGTGTCATTGATGTGGGATTCATTAAGGCCCTCCTTTGACGGATCGCTTCTTGTCGACTTCAGCTCATTATCCAAGAAGTTGATCTAGGAACAACCCCATCAGTACTTTGAAGCTTGCATGCCTCAATGGCAAGTTTCTCACTTCCGGCGACAGGTATACATCAATGACCTTCGACCAGAAGATTTTGGGTGGCGTTCGACGTCAAGTCCTTTATTCACGCCACGTGAATTGTACTACAGTACCTTGAGGGTCATTATCATTATCGGTGATTCCTCTCGCGCTTGTTAACGGTTTTTCATCATTGACCGGTAATCAAGCGATGTCTTTCCATGTTCGACTTCAGCGAAATTCTCACATGGATCGACTTGTACTTAGAGTGAAGATCGAACGAGTTTGAAGACCCCGGATCTAGTTTCATCCATCCGGGCTGCGATACATATTCAGGAAATATAAAAGCATTTGTCATGTACATCATTGCAGCAGATGATCATCCTATTCAAAGGATGATAATTTCAGCAGAAAATTATCAGTCTACCATCAGATGATCGTCTGTTCTATGTACCAAAATGTATTTATAAAGCTGAGCATGGGAATGCCCGCCTCAGCTAGATCATGAAAACAGAATGAAAAATAATATATTGTATTGTATTGTATTACAGGGCACCTCTCAGCACTTGAATGAACTTCGGACCCTCTGGATAAAGCATTTCACCCGATAAACGACCTCATACTTTAGGGGGCAACTGTTATAGACATTTTTGTGCCTCGCAGCATGGAGCATGAAATGTCAATAATTACAGGGATCCTCAGTCCCTAAACATGTTGTTCTTACCCCTAGAGGAACAAGGTCAGCAAACCACAGCACTTCCTATCAGTTCTCCACCTGAAAACACTCAAAAACAGGCTATTTTTGGATCATGTCAGCTGCTCCACTGAGCATCTGCGCTGAATGTCAACTGCTCCTCCTTGTACCTGCGCTGAAAGTCAAAACCAATGAAGGCTACCTACGCTGGGCGAGATTGGCCAAGTGGCACAGTCATTCTGCAAGGTGTCAACTGCCCAGGAAGCTTCCAAACTAACACTTGGTTCAAGGAATTCGCCCTATGATGAGTAAGAGGTACTTGATCTCCATGTGGAAGCAAGGATCTCCAAGTGGACTCAAGAACTGAAGTTTAACTGAAGAGGGAGAGGACACAAGGCAGCTTTAGGTCAGTCTCAAGCTGACTCATCCTTTCTCCAAATCTCCTATATATAGAGCTCTTCTATGAGGTCTAGGGAGGCTGGAATTTTGTGCAAAGCAAGGAAGTGCTGTTGGTTTACAGTTAGAGCTATTGGGTGATTGCTTTTATAGAGGAGAAGAGGAGATTTCTTGCTGCTGGGGAGGTGCTGCTGGATTGGAGCCATTTATGGTTGTAACCTTCTCAGAACCTTTTTCTTCTATCAATAAAGCTTTGATGTTCTCCTATATACTTGTATTGCAATGATGTATTGTTTTTATCTGTATATTTGATTCATTCTAATCCATGCATCAGTTATGAGTACATGTTTCTTGTAGTTTCCCTCTCTTGTTTTTGCAGGATCTTTGTGTAGCTGGGCCGGCAAAGGGAGCAAGGAGCTAGGAACAAGAGGCAAAGAGAGAAGACAGGATCGACAAAAGCGAAAGACATCGGTTGGTCAATCTTTTCTTCCTTCTCTGTACTTTCATAAAGGAAAAATATCAAAGCTTTACTTTCAGTTGTTGTTAAGGAACTATCACCCTTAGAGTAGGGATAGGGTCATTCCGAGTCGGATACTTTTCCCCACAACACATGGAAAGAAGATGTCAAAGTATCCAAGAAGATATTGATGATTTTTTGATAAAATATAACATTCTAAGAGAGAAAGGACTTCCAAACTTATTGGTCATAAATGACAAGCTGATGAAACATGAAGACTGCATTGACATACTACACCAACGGGCCAGAAATCAAGTCAGTTCTTCAACAGTGAAAGCACTACCCACAGGAAAAGTGTTATATGATGGCTTAGAAAACCTTTTTTATATTGAGCATGAAGTGAAACACTTGTTCACAACTCAACCCAATTTTGCAAAGCACACTGAGGCTGATGAAATATACAGAAAATTGATCAGGATGAAGATACCCAATGAAGAATGGTGGACCAATATGCTCGATATCCTATAATTTACTATGGTAAATGAGGTAAATAGAAAATACCTACTGAGGTAAAGTCTGGTAAATAGGTAAAGAGTATCAGGAACAGGTAAAGAGTATCAGTAGGGAAAAGTAAACAAGGATATAACACACAATTACCAAAGCAACAGAAGGAGGCAAATTTGAGCTTCAACCTCTAGCTCTTCCATAAATAAAGGGACAACAACAATTAGTTTTACATATGTCTCTATAATTTTGTAAAAGATATTTTGTATTCCCTGGAATAAATCTCATGTAGTTGTGGGATATTTTGATGTAATTTTTGTATAAATACTTCTCCATTCGAAGTATTGAGTGTGGATTCTATAACATCTCTGTAAGTCTATGTTGTAAAGTTAAGAAAGTTGTTGTAATCAAATCTAGATTTTTGCTGGAAAAGGAATGAAAGTTGAGGACATTTCATCAGATTCTTGTGTAGTCTAATTGCAAATAAGTATTCTATCCTTGTGATTTTATGTGTTTTCTATATGTTTCAATGTTTCATGCATCTGAAATCTAAATGGTAAAATAGTCAAAGTATATTAGAATTAGCATTATTGCTCTCTGCTATCAACAATATACCATTTATATGTTTTCTTCTAAACTATTTCGGTAAAGGAATTCTTAACTACTCCTCTATCCCTGTAGTTTTCTCTAATAAGTCCCTGGTATAGGATTCTTAATTGCCTTATGCTAGTTGACCTATCTTCCTTTCCTCTTTCTAATCCTAACTTGAGGATTCTTGATTGCCCTATTGTTTTGAGTAGAAAATTCATCCATTCAAGCCCCAAAGTTTTTTTTTTACTCTGCTATCCTGCCTGTTGAAATCCTACCTTAGCAATTTGACTTATTCCAGTGAACTATCCTTGTTTGACTCCATAGCCCAATGGCCTAAAAGCCTAGTTTGCCCATTTTTTTCAGAACTCCACCATTCTCAAACAAAGAAACCTCCTTGAACATTTATAACTAGCCTAAAATATTTTCAAACAAAGCTAAATCATAAAGAGAGAGCCCTCTCTGAGTACAGATTGGCTAGATTCTGTACTTAAAAGATTGGTTTGTGGTTACCTCGGATCCTTTCCTTCTTCTAATAACTTCTAAAGAAAATCTAAGTGATAACAGGATGCATGCATTGATGCAGAGAAGCATTTCCAACACAGAGGTCTCAGAACAACATATGCAATAGATCCAACAAGCAATAGCTAAGTGCGCTGCTGACCCTTCCGCAGTTCGAGAATAGTTGAAGGGACTCCGCGCAAAGATTTCCGCATTGACAGAGTGACTCTAGGGCAAGTCACGATGTTTGTGTTGGGGGCCTATTGGGCATGGAATCCCCCCAAGGCATGTTTTGGGGCTTAAAGCCCAATTTTTGACTGAATCTTTTCGTAAAAGCTCCGCAAATTGCGGGCGTGGGCTGAGAAAGTATAATAGAGTCACAGGGTTGTCCGCCCTAGTTTTTGTAATGTAATGTCGGCTAGATAGACCTACCCATGGTCCCCGGACCATGCGATTGTATAAAGAGAGAGAGACTCTAAGTGTAAAAAATAACTAATAGAAGGGAATCATGAGAAGTCTATGTGATTGAGTTCAAGTGTAAAGTGTGTCTATGGGTCATAGAGTAGGAGAAGGCTATGCAGCTAAGTTCACAGAGGCCTAGTAGTCCGCAGCTGATTGTGCGGACCCCTGCAGCTGAGTGTGTAGGGCAGGACGAGTCTGTAACCATTGGGAGAATCAATAAAGAGAAGTTTTTCTATAATTCTTTGTATATTTTCCTGGGTTAATGAATGATTGGATATAATTTGTAAGTATAATGTTTATTTACTACACGATTGTGTATGAATGTTTTGTATTGCTAATTATAACTTAAGACATTCAAGTAGACGAAGGTAATTAATTAACACTGGAAGATAAGTAAGATCTCGTTTAATAGCACAGAGCATAGCACAATCGCTCGTTAGGGCTGCACGAAGGCAGTGTATTAGGTCGCGAGGAATGGGAAGTGTGTGAAGTGACTGGCACGTAGGAAAAAAACAAGGACTAGTCGTACCTCTCAGACATCTCAAGGGTGTGGAAACCTGGTTCTAGCACCCTCCCATACTACTTCGAGTGAGACCTCAGTGTGCGCTCAGGAGACTGTTGCCGAAAGGGCTAGTAGTACAGGGATTTGTTTGGCTAACTAACTCCAAACCTAGGTCAGGGCCCAACAAGCCAAAACTGTCATTTGTTGCAGAAGTACATGCAGAATTCACAACAGTTGTTCTGTAATTTATGTAGATTAGTGGGACATGATGAGCACACCTGTAGAAGCTATGAGCTGATGATGGATAGGACTCCCACTTACAGAGTTTAGATAGAAACGCATCCCCTTGACCAGAACACAGGGATGGTGTGAACCGGATTTTAGGGGCGCAGACAAGGCCGAGGTGGAGGAGGACATGGAAGAGGTCGTGGACAGCTGATATGTTACAATTATGGAGGGCCAGGACATTATGCCCATGATTGTACAAAACCAACACGTCCATCATTTCTATATTGTACCTTGTTTGATCATGAGAAGGAGGATTGTCCCACACTGATACCGAGGTTGCGCAACAAGGGAGTGCTCCAACGTCCCCCGACTCAGAACCTGCAAATGATGAGGCCTGAGCCACACAAGGAAGACCCTAACGTAAACATTGTGCTCCGAAGTGGGATAACGATACGGGATGATAAAGGAAAGCAGCCTGAAGATACTACTTGGGTTCGCAAGGCTCCAACGAAAGAACCAAAGTTTGATTTGGAGCATACTAAGGAAACCTTCATGGAAACGAGGAAGAGCTTCACTGATTCCTCCACTTTAGGAAGCAAAGACATACTAGATCTAGAAATGGACCCATCAATGCTCACGACATTCCTAGAAACATGTATGAAGCTACTGCGTGATAGCAAGGCTATAAAGGGATTATAGGAACTCATAAATAGATGCGCTGGGACAATGCCAGGATAACCACATGTAGTGCACAAGATTGGAAAGCATGCGATGAGGACGGGAAGAGAAATGAGGCTGACTGTACAGAATGGGGAATATGAGATGGACCAAGTGATTTTGGACCTATGATCAGACGCGAACGTTTTTCCGAAGCAGACATGGGAGCACATGGAAAGTCCTACCTGCAATGGTCTCCTATCCAGCTACAAATGGCAAACTAGAAAAAGATAATACCTATGGGGAGATTGCAGGGAATCACAGTGGATATTGAAGGAGCAAGTGTGCTAGTAGACTTTGAAGTGATAGAGATTGTAGATGACAACAATCTCTACCTTGCGCTCTTAGGAATATATTGAGCCATTGACATGAATAGGGTGATAAATCTGAAGAATCACAAGATGATTTTTGAGAAAAAGTCACTGCACATAGTTGTACCTTTGGACCCTGCAGAAGGATCGCGCTACACTGAGCCAGTGCACAACTATGAAACGATGACAACTTAGATTGCATCTATAAGATAACCGCACAAGAAAAAGACTCGGTAAATCCTACCATGGATGGATGAATCTCATGGGAGCGCGAAAGCTCTTGTTCATCAAATTCGGATGAAGAGATAGAGTGATGGCAGAATCGGTTACACGAGGTAACCACGCTGAACTGCAACATGATGACAAGATCACTATGCTACGTATCAACGGAAGTAAGGGATCTGCCTACATATGATGAGTTAAGCAAGGTAGATGACTTCCTGAATATATTTGAAAGAGAGGTGCTGGAACAACAACATTTCGAGGCTTTGAAATGGGTCCTACGCGCTACACCCACGAGGTGGTGGGGCACACACCAAGAAAGCTTTGAGGACTGGCGTGAATGCAGGAGAATGATGCACATGCATTTTGGAAAGCCTTAGATGTGACTAACAAACAAGTATGATGGATGAGATGATCCATGCATGCACCTCGCCAAGTAGACAAAGGTCTATGGGGAAGAGCCACAACTTGAGTGGGTGCACTTGTTCTATCATACCCTAGATGTTATACCCATGAACTGGTATATATATAGATAGAGCTCCACCATGGGACGAGTGAATGAGATATCTTGCATGAAGGGTTCCTGTTAACCTTCACATTTGAGGATCATTGGTGGGAAACTGTTGATGACACGCTACAAGTAGTAAAAGCAACTATATTTAAGATACCCCAAGAGAGAATAACATTGATTCAGCCTGAATGGGCTACTCAGTTGAGCTGCACGCTGGAGTGTTATAATGTAAATACTGAAGAAGATGACGAGGTTCCGCAAAAAGTTAATATTCCAGAAACTGAAGGCCATCGCGAGGTTAAAGGACCACTGATTGAAGACCCTGACATAACCATGCCAATAAAGACAAAGCAAGTAAACATTGGTACGGAAGCCAAACCTAAGTATGCAATTCTCGATGACTATTGGGATGATGTGACAGTGGATAAGGTCACTGAGTTACTCCGCGAGTACTAGGACCTATTCCTGACCAAGATCATGGACTTAAAAGGAATGATGTGGATCACATTAAAGCCTAACACAAAGACAGTTAAGTAGAGGCCTTACCGCTTAAATCCAAAGTACAAAGAGAAGGTCCACGTAGAACTAGACAAGATGCTCGCATATGGAATCATTGAGACAGTGTAAGAATCTGATTGGGTAAGCCCTATGGTAGTGTAGGAAAAGAAGCAGAAGGGCGAGATAAGAATATGCGTGGACCTCAGAAAATTGAATGATGCGTGTGTGCATGATCCATTCCCAACCCCGTTCACAGATGAAGTATTGGAAAATTTCGGTGGGTAGGAAGCATATTATTTCACTGATGGATTCTCAGGGTACCATCAGATCAAAATCGCACCGAAAGATAGGAGTAAGACAACCTTCGCAACTGAATGGGGTTGCTTTCAATACACTGTTATGCCATTTGGATTGCAGAATGCACCGGCCATCTTTTCGCACATAGTTGTTGCAGCATTCAAGGAACATATCCAAAAGTTCCTGGAAGTTTATCTGGATGATTGGACTGTATTTGGATTGGTTAAGCACCATGTTGTGAACTTACACTTGATGCTGGATACCTTGCGAAGACACCAAATCACGTTGAAACTCAAGAAGTGTATGTTCCTCGTTCTCTTTGGGAACTTGTTGGGATATGTGGTTTGTAAATAGGGACTGATGGTGGACCTCGCGAAAATTGCAGTGATTCTGAATTTGCAAACACTGCGAAGTGTCAAACAGCTGCGCACTACCCTGGGACATACGAGGTACTACAGGAAGTTCATCAAAAGCTATGCCCAGATCACCATGCTGATGGAGAAGTTGTTGAAGAAATATGTCACGTTCTACTGGAACGATGACTGCAAGAAAAGCCTAGATGTACTAAAAGAAAAAATAGCCTCTGCGCTGATCTTGGTCTTCCTAAAATGGGATGAGGAGTTTCATGTCCATGTGGATGCGTTATGTATAGCGCTGGGAGCAGTACTAACACAGGAGGGTGGAGAGGGCTTGGATCACCCTATCGTGTTTGCGAGTTGCAGGTTGTCTAAAGCATAAAAGAAATATTCCATAACTGAAGGCGAGGGATTGGCTATGGTGTATACGCTCCAAAAATTTCAACACTATTTTCTAGGGGGACACTTCAAGATGTATACAGATCATTCCGCCCAGAAATACTTGGTCAACAAGCCTGTGTTGGGGGGGCGCATATGCAGGTGGCTTTTATTGTTCCAAGAATATGATTTTTAGGTAGTTGTGAAGCCTAAACGCCTGAACGCAAGATCGGATTAGCTGTCATGCATTGAAACAAGAGAGGAACCTACTAGTCTGGAGGAAGGATTACCTGATGCACAGGTATTTGTTGCGCACATAATGGATGGACACTTTGAAGACATAATCCACTTTCTCACAACTGGAATTGTGCCAAAAGAGTACTCCATCCAGTAGAAGAAGGAACTGGTCGTGCACGCGATAGATTTTTCTGTCATCGTAGGGAACCTATATAAGATGGGAAATGATGAGATACTACGAATGTATGTACTTGAATTTGAACGAAGTAATATCCTCATGGATGCGCATGGGGGCACTGCAGGAGGACATTATGCAAGGCGAACGACCGTGCAAAATATTCTCTACGCAGGGTTGTGGTGGCCAACCCTTCATCAAGATTCAAGAGCACATTGCAAGGCCTGTGATGTATGTCAAAGAACAGGTAAACCATTGTGGAGGGATGAGATGCCTTTGAATCCATAAATGACATTGTAGCCCTTTGAAAAGTGGGTGGTCAACTTTGTAGGACTTATCAAACCTCAGGAAAAAATGGGCACGCGCTACATCACTACGACAGAGTACCTTACTCGTTGGGTAGAAGCGCGACCGGTAAAAGATTGCATGGCCGCCACAGACTTGAAGTTTCTATTTGAACATGTATTGATATGATTTGGATGTCCGAAGATCTTGATGAGTGATCGTGGTACACATTTCCTAAACAAAACAATTAGTGTGCTAATAGAAGAGTTTCAGGTATATCATTAGAAGAGCACATTGTATCACCCATAAGCCAATGGGATGGTAGAAGCATTTAACAAAATACTAGAGACTGCGTTGACTGAAGTATGCAACACACAATGAAGTGATTGGGACCTATGCTTACCTATCATATTATGGTCTTATAGGACAACCTACAAGAAACTGACAGGCCAGACACCTTTTCGGTTGGTCTATGGAGTGGAAGCCGTAATGCTAATGGAGTATATTGTGCCTAGTCTGTGCATAGCAATGCTCACAGGTATGACGGACTGGGGAGCCCTGGAGGAGAGGCTTGCATAATTGGAGGAACTCAAGGAGGAATGGTTTTTGTCTGGATTCTATCAGCAGGTATAAAAGCAACGTGAAAATGCCTGGCATGATCGATATATTAAGTTGTGCACCTTCAAGGTAAACGATATGGTGTTACTATATGACATTAAGTTTGATAAATTCCCGGCGAAGCTCAGAATGCATTGGCTGGGACCGTATGTTGTTAAGGAGGTCACATACAGAGGCACGGTGCAGTTGGTAAATCTAAATGGAGAACCTTTCCTAGGCAAAGTGAATGGCAGTTGATTGAAGCCATACACGGGTGGCCCCGCTATCTGACTAGCTGACAAAAGCACAATATTCATGCTCCAGGCAGCTGAAAGAAGGTGTGGCACTATAAGCAGATGCAGGGGATGTAGGAACAGATGCAGGGGAGCAGTTTCGACACCGCAGTGTCAGAGCAACGAGTACAGGAGATTCAGCAGGCAGCCACTTAGTGCACTACCGACCTTGTAGCCATTCGAGCAGAGTTGAAGGGTCTCTACGTGAAGATCTCCTCACCGGTAGAGTGACTTGAGGGCGAGTCACGATGTTTTTGTTTGGGGTCTGTTGGGCATGGGATCCCCCCAAGGCATGTTTTGGGGCTTAAAGCCCAATTTTTCACTAAGTCTATTGTAAAGACTCTGTGATTTGTGGGCGCGAAGCGTGAAGTCATAATAGAGTCATAGGGTTGTCTACCCTTTTTTTTGTAATTTAATGTCGGTTTGAGAGATCTACCCATGGTCCGTGGACCATGGAATTTTATAAATAGAGCGAGGCTCTAAGTGTAAAAGAACATCTAAGCATGGATGAATCTAAGGAATTGATGAGGTATTGAGTCAAAGTGTAGAGTTGTGTCTTTGGGTCATAGAGTAGGAGAAGGCTCTGCAGCTGAGTGCACAAAGGCCTAGTAGTCTACAGCTAAGTGTGGGGACGCTTTCAGCTGAGTGCGTAGGGCAGGTCTAGACTGTAACTGTTGGAAGCATTAATAAAGAGAAGTTTTACCATATTTCTGTGTATCTTTTCCGATTCTATGCATTACTCGGTATGAATTGCAATTTTATTGTTTATTTACTACGCAAACTTATATAAATGTGCTAAGTAAGTGAATATAATACAAAGTATCTGTTTATGCGAAGATAACTAACTGTCATAAGAAGATAAGTAAGATCCACTGTGTGACTTAGGGAAATAGTGCAGATCACTGCTCCAATAGTGCGAAAGCCCCACAACCACTAGGTAGGGTTGCACGAAGGAAAATATAATAGGGCATGAAGACCTCGCAAGTTAGGAAAGTGCGTGAAGTAACCTATGTGAAGGTATTCACAGTTGGACTAAATCAACCACTCATACATCTCAAGGGTGCGGAAACCTGGTTCCAACATCCCCCCATACTGCTTCTAGTGAGACCTCAGTCCATGCTCTGCAGACTATTGCCGAAAGGGCCAGTAGTATAGGGATTTTTTTGGCTAATTAAATTCGAACCTTGGTCAGGCCCCTACAAACCAACAATATCATATATGGCAGTAATGAAGAATCTATGAGTCAAAACTTTTCTTATGTTATGAAGCAAGAATTTGAATTGTCTTTACTTGGGGAACTAACCTATTTTCTTGGTCTACAAGTGCAACAAGCAAAAGATGGAATCTTTCTCTCACAAACAAAATATCTTAAGCAGATTTTGAAGAAGTATGGGAAGGAATATTGCAAACCTGTATGTACTCCCATGATGACAAGATGTATCCTTACTTCTAATGACAATTCTATCACGGTAAACCAACTAGAGTATAGGTCTATGATTGGAATTTTGCTTTATCTAATAGGTACCAGACCAGATATCATGCATGCAGTTGGGCTTGTTTTACGTTTCCAAGCAAATCCAAAGGAATCACATCTTCATGTAGTAAAGAGAATATTCAAATATCTCCAAGGAACCCAAGATTTTGGTCTATGGTATCCTAAAGATGTAGATCTTACCCTTCATGCATTTATAAATGCGGATTGGACTGGAAATATTGATGACTAGAAAAGCACTAGTGGAGGTGCATTTTACATAGGGCCTTGATTGGTATCTTGGTTCAGTAAGAAACAAAGTTCCATTGCCTTATCTACAGTGGAAGAAGAATATGTGGTTTCAACATCTTGTTGCACACAACTCTGTTCGATGATGCAAATATTTTTTTTTCTGAATTAAGACTAATTCTATTAAGCAAAAAAATATTGTACAAGAGGATACATTCCAGAGATGCAGGATACCGGCAACCGGAAATGATAGGACTATCAACCTCGGTTCCGGAGAAGGAGTTAAGCAAGCAAGGAGCTACAACAAGTCACTGGAAGCTTAAAGAAGCATTGAATGCTACCCTGAAAGGGTAGAGGCTTCAACACGAAGCTTTTTCCCTTTCCTTTTTTTAACTTCAACCCAACCATTTTGGGGTGGATGAGCGATTACAACTTGAAGATTGGGGTCCTCCACAGGGGAGCCCTCCTTTTCTGAATCCGAGGAGGAGGACAAATGGACACGTTTCTGAGCAATGGCTGAGTCAGAGGAAGGCGCCAGACCATCGGTGGAAGGGGCCACGAAATGAGGGGCCTGATTTCGTTCTTCATCGCTATCTTCATCTTCAGAGCTGGAGGAATCAGAATCCACGACTGGAGGAGGAGAGCAGGGAGCCCATCGTTTGGACTTGGGCTTGGAGACGTTGGCCTTGTTCTTTTTTGCCGGGCGAGATGGGCATGTATTCTGCAAATGCCTAGATTGGTGGCAATGGCGGCACCGAAAAGCAGTATTCTCATAATCTAGTGTCTGGGTCCAGACAAAGTCGTTTATCTTGATATTGATTTGTTCTGGAAGACCTTTGCTCAGGTCTAACTCCACACATATTCTTGCATATGAGTAAAGACCTTTGGATTCCTGCCAAAAATCTCCATTGATGAAGCTGCCCAAGGTGTCTCTTATAGCTCTGAAGAGACGAGTACTCCATAGGTGGGCAGGTAAGTTTGGAAGCCGAATCCATACCAGTGTCTTGGTAATGACTGCAGTAGCTGGATCAAATTCTGGGAACCAAGGAGTCAAGAATAGCCCTGCAGTTCCCATGAACGAAGGGCCCTCTGCTAAGGCCTTTTCATAATGCTTACTGTTATCAAATAGAACAATGAAATAACCTTTCGAACAAAAAAAGATCTTACAATGATGTGTCCAGTTTGCATGAATCCATGCATAGAGATCCTGAGATCGCGGCCACAATCCATTAAATCTGCAAATGATGGCTCTTTCTGCAAATTTTTGAAGATGGGAAGCCAGATCTTCATGTACGAGTTCAACAGAGGGAACTTCTTCAATCTTGTCAACCAAGAAGGCCCTAGATTTAAGGGCTTTCGAGGGTTTGGGGATCTCAGAGTGAACTGCGTCCTTGTATGAGAAAGGCCGAGTAGAGGAAGATTGTCCCGCTGCACCTCCTCTCAAACGAAGGGTCACCACCACCGAGCTGTTCCTGGAAATGCTATAAGCAGAGAGGGGAAGAGGGTCTTCAAGTTGTTTACCTTGAAAGAGAAGTCACAAAAGGCTTGATGGGATCCCCATTCTGCGCTCTAGATTCAGTTTGAGTTCCTGCACCAGATCTGAAGGGCTAACCCATTGCATGATGGTTCTGCCTAAAGGCTGAGAAATTTGGATCTGAAAGGAGTCAGATAAGGGCCTTGACCCCATGCAGATCTCTGGATCTAGCCAGAGCGTGGGCTTTTTTGCCTTCTGGGTGACCAGATCTAGCAGATCTTTGTCAGATCTGAAGCTAAGACTGCGTTTCAGAGAGCAAGTGTTTGCCTCAGATCCATACAAAGACCATGCGAATGTTGAGTTTTCCTGCTCTCTCTTGCTTGATTCCAAGGTCGGCACGGAAGGAAAAGAAGCCAAAGCCGAGGCCTTGAGATCATGAGGCCACTGCTGCTGAGGGTGCAGCGTTCGAATCCACCGGGGGTTGCGCGTCCGAGCGAGCGCAGCAGAGGCATTGTCGTCGGTGGCGAGAGCAAAATTGGTCTTCGCTTTTGCGCCGCGCAAGGCCCTGGCGGCATCATCGTATGCACGGGCTGCATCCTCGGCAGTGTCGAATGTGCCGAGCCACACTCGAACTTTCCTCCATGGATCTCTGATCTCCACTGCGAATCTCCCCCAGGGCCACTTTCTTACGCCCCTGAAATGGGTTTCTTTGAGGGCCCGGGATTCGTTCTCATGACCTCCGATCCCTCCGCTCGCTCTCCGCACGGTCTCCACAACCATCGTTTTTTTTCCTGAGATAATGTTCTCATGAAAAAGGGATGTTACATAAATCGACTTTTGGGGCGGGGTCGATGATGCAAATATTACAAGATATACAAATAAAATATTCTCCACCCATACCCATCCTAATTGATAACACAAGTGCTATTAGTATTTCAAAAATCCTATTATGCACTCCAAGACCAAGCATATTCCTATTAAGTATCACTTTCTACGAGAACAAGTGCTTGAGAAAAATGTTAAAATGGAGTATGTTCCCTCCAAAGAACAAGTTTTTTATATATTTACTACACCTCTTCCCATAGAAGCATTTGAAAATATCAGACAGAAACTAGGAGTTGTCTCTACATAAATGTTTTTTTAACCTAGTCTCCTCAGTCTACATCTTGTTGCACACAACTTATCTGGATGATGGAAACATTACAAGATATACAAATCAAATTTTTTCCACCCATCTCCATCATATGTGATAACACAAGTGCTATTAGTATTTTGAAAAATCCTGTTATGCACTCCAAGACCAAGCTTATTCCTATTAAGTATCACTTTCTACGAGAAAAAGTGCTTGAGAAAAAGGTTAACTTGGAGTATTTTCCCTCCAAAGAACAAGTTGTTGATATATTTACTAAACCTCTTCCTAGAGAAGCATTTGAATATATCAGTTAGAAACTGGGAGTTGCCTCTGCCTCAATTTACTGTTAATCTAGTCTTCTCAGTCTACAGGTAAAAATTCAGAAGGTTTCCTTCTATACAAGAGTTTCATGAAGTATAGCCTCATATATGTGAAAGTTTCTTTGCAGACAGTCACGTAGGTTTTTCTCTGATAGAAAAATAGTGGGATAGACTCAAGATCAACCTCTGACATGCTACTGACAACTATGATTTCATTTTTCTTGGTCTGGTGTTGATGGGTACAGTCTGCTGATATGGTATTGAGTTATGTTTTTCTCATTGATATTTATCTAATTGATGAAGATTTTTTGATCAATTCTGTTGACAATGAATGGGTAGCACAGGTTCAGGGGGAGCATTAGCCTTGCAGAATATAATGCATTGTTGACATTATGGTTGTTGAATTATGCTACTATTAAGATCTTTTGGTCTCAGTTATTAATGTCATATTTGTCATTTGATGTAAAGGTCATTTGGAGACCTATGATGTAATAATTGTCATATTTAGTCATGTATGGACTTTTGAGGTCATGTCAAATACGTAATCCTACTTGGTTGGGTGGTAGTGACAAAAATGTAATCCCACTTGGTTGGGTGGTTGAGTCAAATTTGTATCCCCACTTGATTGGGTGATTAATGTAAGTATGAGTCCTCCATGATAGGAAGGTCATACTCAGTTGAGTTATAACATCATGTTCTTCATTTGAAAAGCTTTCTAAGGATTCAACATGTGCTCAGGGGGAGCATGGGTAGTATAGTGCAAATCAAATCAAAATGGGGAGCTTTGGTTCACCTTTTTCCCTTGACGTCAAAGGGGGACAATATCTTGTTGTTTGAATAACAGTTATTTGATGTATCTAACAGGTTTGTACAGGTTTAGGTGATCAACACCAACATGGTTTCCATCAAGTCCAAAGGGGGAGATTGTTGGCATTATGATGCATGTGTTGTCCTTGATGGAAACTCACTTATAACAGAATAAGCGTATGGTAACTAGATGACTCGACAGGTCAGTTTAGAGGTGACAGAGTGATGGAACATAATAATAGAATGATGGGAAAAAGGTCTACATATCAGAAGCATATGTTTGATACACGTGAATATTTGAAGATCTATATGTGGGTTCGTAAAGGCCAAGTCACATATACACATGAGTTTAAAGAAGAAAAGGCATGTATAGTTTCTACACCATGGTATTCTAAATAACAAGGGTACTTACCATGGTATTTCCCTATGGTATTGAGCCCAACAATGGTTGTTTTGATCCCATCTAAGAAAACCATTTTCTAGAGTATGGTTTTGACATGTGGTATTGAAAAAGGCTAAAGTATATAAGGAGGTGAAGATCAAAGTGCTAAGTGTGCATGTGAAAGGGTTTTTTAATGAATACTTCAATCTAAAGTATATTTTCATTGTAAGGGCCATAATTGACACATATATCTAAAACAATTATGCACCGATAAATACAATGATGGATCAGGATCATGAGACCTAAAATGACTTTCCATTGTATGATCTGCTCATGGATTGACTAGATCTAAGTATTAATGCCTGTTTTTATCTCTGAATATTATGATTTGGGTCTTTATGAATTTCTGAAGAGTTGCGCCATTTTAGGTCAAAAATTGTAGATCTATACGTAGGTTGGTCTTGGTGAAGCCATGTATACACATAGGTTTGTTTCTTCAAAGTCGCGTATATAAAGGAAGGGTTTATGTTCATAAATGAATGAACAACCTGATCAATGTTGTTGTATCTCTGTTGGCTATCAATGATGTGCTCATGTTGATCTTGGTTGATTGATAATGTATAAAGTAGAATTGATTGAATGATTAAGTTGAATTTGGTTAAATGTTGATTGGTTGAAAATATTATTGATGCTACTAATTGTATGAGGGTTCTGTAAGATAACAAAATATTTTAGAATAACTCTAGTCCATTTTGTGTCAGATTCAAAATTACCATTTTTTAGTATATTGAGATCTGTACTAGGTTTCTCTACAACAAAGTGTCTATACACACGGCTTGCCTTAAGTGAAGTAGTGTATACATATTAGCATATGAATGATCAGGGTTGCAGTTGATTCTGTGTATTGATGCAGTATTTTGAGTTCAGTTCTGTGTTTTGGTTATAGTGATCTAACTGTTCTATTTGAATTTAGTTCGTGTTTTCTTCAGTTGATCTACAAGTTGTTTTGTATTATAGCGAGTGGATCTAGTGTGAAAATTTATGAAACGTGGTCCATGGATGATGTTGAGGGTTGGAGCCTTCAGTGAGGAATTCAAAGTTTCCTACCGGTAGTAGCTAGTAATCAAATCAGGGAAGTTGGAGGTCCCTTCCAGTAGGAGCTGGAGAAGGAGTGAAGGTTGTAACCTTCAGCAGGTGGGTGCCTGTGTACTAGCATGAATCTTCACCAATACAATAATGTAAGATTTTTTTGATATTAATCAGTTTGAAGAATGAGATGATAGCAGCGACGATTTTCTCACCCATTGGGTTTCCACCTTAAATCTTGGTGTTCATGTGTGTTTCTTATGTGTGATACTTTATTCTTTTCTTACTGCACCTTCTTATTGGTTATCAAATGCCTGATAAATCTCTTACATTCTGGTTTAAGTTTAACAGATAAAGAATTAGTTGTTTTACAAGTTTACCAATCATACTCTAGTGTCTTTTACAACAGTTGTGTATGTATGGGAGTTGGGTTCAGTAAAGTCGCGTATATATTTCATAAAAGAAAATTATTATTGTGATTTTTTAAAACGCTGATTCACCCCTCCTCTCATTATTTTTCCCAACACACTAGGATTCCCTCTAAATGGCAAGGTATCACGAGGCACATAGCTATGGCCAGTCAGGCAGTTCGAAACTTATGGGTGGTTGGAATGGACCTACTGGCACGGGATCCACGAGAGGACAATGTTTAGGCATAGCGACATGTGGGACCCCTATTTTTTGTATGGAGCATGTATTTAGAGTAGTGGACTCCAAACACTATATGTTGGATATTATGATACATAATATGGTTATGCATATCTTTTTATGATTGTGGTTCACCATTTGTTTATGTTATGGGTGTCTTCTTGTATGTGTATGTGATAAATGCCAATATAGAATGTTGTTTGCAATGGTATCTACATAGTAATTTTTTTCTCTAGGAACATGACTGAATGTAATGGATTCAAACTCACATGCCAAAATCTTAGCTCATAGAAATTTTCTAAATAGTACATGATTATGCACATGAAAAACTTTGTTCAACTGCATGACAAGTGGCAAGGAATCAAGAAAAACTTGAAGGTAAAGGATGCGATGATTAAAGGCGTTGACTAATAAACCTATCACTACATAATATTCATCCTGGTTATTGATGGCAGATCAAATGCAAACACCATTGGAGTGGACTAATGAATGTAAGGGGGTGAAAATGGCCCAATCTACCAAGGCCAAATTCCTGGAGAAGAGACTCGAACCATTGGCATAATTCATATGTCGTGTGGATGATGGATCCATCTAAAAGTAACAAGAAGACAACAAATGAGATGATGGGGGATGCAAGCTATCTAAATCTAGAAAAGAAAAAAAATCATGCATTTCAATGGTTAACACTATGGATAGAATATCTTTAGGCATAGTGCATTACGAGGATTGGGAAGGATTTCTCCTTCTAGACCCTCTAAAAGGTATGCCCCTTTTCTAAGACACTTTTGAATGATATAAGGACTAAGCCATAATGGTTCAAACTTTCCATGCCCCACAAAATGACGAGCTTTTTCATAGAAAATAATAAGGTTTCCTTCATGAAAGGTACGATGGTGGAATTTACAGTCATACTGTTCTTTGGTGTGCTTCTTAGTCGCTTCAATGGTTTGCAAAGAAATGCAACAATCTTCATTGGCATGCTCAAGCATGATGAGTCTTTGTTCTAATGGTTGGGTGTCCGGGAGGAGTTCAACAAGAAGGTGAAGAGAGGGGATTTCACACTTGATTAGTGAGGTTTCTTCCTATCCAAAAACAAGTTGGAAAGGAGTGAACCCGGTGGCAATTTTTACAAAGATTCTATAGGTCCACAATGCAGTGAAGAGCATAAGGTGCTAGATGGCCTTGTGTTTATTCACCGTCTGCTGAAGCATAGTTTTAAGAATTTTATTGACAACTTAAACTTGACCATTTACTTTTGGGTAATAATATGATGAATGCTAGTGTTTGAAGCCCGACAAAAATAGAAAAATTTCCAAAAAAACAAAGGAGATCTAAAAATAGAAATTGAGAGGCTAAAAATAGCTAGAAAAGCATTGAAGAGGGATGAAACAATAGTCACCAAGGTTCTGAATTGCTACACCAATTAATTTGCCATTTTTTGATGAATAAAGTGCTAAAGACCCAGTGGATTTGCCATTTGTTAGTGTAAAGATTTCATAAAAGTGTACCAAAAATGCTTCACTTAAATCACTAGTGACAAGTGACCCTAACAAAAAAATGTGGTCGCCTTTATACTTTAGATCTGAAAGAAAAGTGATAAAACCTTGGTAAGGAAGTTTTACAACATTGGTTTGTAGATCCTCCTCCATGGGTTGGCTCCTTTTGACATCCTTATGCTTCAATGCTCTTGTTCTTCTGTCTTAAATATGCAGAAAACCCTAAAGCAAGATGGAACTCAAGTGGGAGCTCAAATGTTGTGAGATGATAATGGTGATGATGATAATGATAATGGTGAAGAATGAATGGAAAACCCACTTATTTATAAGAAAGTTTTGAATTAAATTAGGAAATGGAAAATAATAAAATATTATTGACCAAATCAAAATCTAGCCATTAGGAATACTTTCTTATTTTTTTTGGAGAAGGAAAAGATATTCAAAATGGTCAAATATCTTTATTTAGAAAATGGTTGAAGTAATTAACAAAAAAAATGATTTATTAATTAATTTGTGAGAATTAAGAAAAGTATGAATTTGATTTAATTATTAAATAATGGTTTAACAATTATTCCAAAAGTAGGAATAAATAATAATAAAATAAATAGTGATTTATTTAATTATTCCAAGGTGATTTAGCCAAATGTGATAAGGAATAATTATCAAATAATGATTTAAGAATTATTCCTAGAGAATATTAAATAAATGTTGATTTCTTTAAATATTCTTATGGGGTTTTTTACTTTTAATTAGAAATAATTTAATAAAAAGAGTTTTCTAAATTATTTACTATGGTGAAAGAGAATTTACTATGGTAAAAGTAATCCTACATGGAGTATTTTGATCTCCCTAGTATGAAATGGCTAGGTGAACATTTTTAGGTGATAACATGTACCATGCATGCCAAAGCTAGTAAGGAAATCATACATGAAACTTGATACCTGCAAACTAATCCTACTATAGCCGCTTGATCCAACTCTTCCTTGCTTGATCCTTGCTTCCCTTTGCCTTCTTTTCCTTCCCTTGCCTTCCTTTCTCCAATGCTAGAGCACTCCAAGAATTCTCTAAGTGTGCAAGAGTATGAGAGAATAGAGAGAGAGTTCTGAAATTGAATTGAAAAAATATTTCAATGGGTCCTCATAATCCATTTTATCAATGAGGCCTCTATTTTCTTCAATTTCCTCCTCACATGCAACCTGTGAATCTTCACTTTCCTTTTCTCCTATTTTCCATTATTTTCATAAATAAAATGCTAATTAATGCATCATGCCTTTTCAAATCCTTTTCCAATTTCCCCTTAGCCATAAAAAACCAAATGAAGACCCACTAGGATGTTTTTCCCAAAATTCGGCTTGGAATAAGTGTCCCATAACCTTGGTCTTATTTTTTCCTTTATTAACTTTTTTACATGAAGTTTTAACTCGAGGTTGTTACTGAACGTGTATCGGACAATGGAAACCTCGCTTGTAGTGGTTGGCCACTAGAAATTGACTTCTTTAACTGGCCCTAGGAAGAATATTCTCACTCATGGTTATGCTCCTTGGAGATGTCTTGAGGAAGCTTTAATAAAACTAGTGTTGGAAGTAAGGGGATTGTTATCACTCCTCTGGATCTCCAAGGCTAAGGAAGAGTCCAGTTGAGGTAACCACAAACCAATCTTTTGACTTGGTAGCTAGCCCTACCAGGCCAGAGAGGGCTCTCTCCAAAGGATCACAGCCAAGAGGGCTAGATGGATTAGGGTTTTAGGTTAGATATAGTAGCTCAGGGTTTTAATTTGATTTGGTGGGGTTATTGCTGGATGAGGGTATTAGGTCAAAGAGGCTAGGTCATGGAAAATAAGATATGATTGCAGACATTCAAAGGGGCAGGGTAGGTAGAAAACCTAACACTTTAAGGTGATTTGGTGAGATGGTTTAAGACTGGTGAGGAGCTAAGAAGAGCATGAAACACATGAATTCTTCCTAAACTGAAGAAATGATTACAAATTAACCGAGCATGGAAACTCATGAATTATGTTCATCAAATTGAAAACTATCACAAATTAGACATGAAATGATCGCTGGAATAAACAACACATTCAAACATATGAGATAATACAAGAAACAATGTCAAATATTCATACCACAAGTATCCCAAGGAAATATCTGCAACTCATCTATTAATACTGGCCAAAATCTAATAAAATAGTGTCTCTGATCAATAGTACAACATCCAACTGAGTCCAACCCTTGTCTATGGTGAAGAAAGGGACTAAATAGACATGAAAACCACTTCCCCTCATCCTTAGGGTTGAATCCATGAGGTGAGGAAGATATTACACAAAAATCTGAATTGATAGCTAAATTATAGGATGGTCCAAGTGACTCATTCCTATCTTAAGTGAACTGATTCATTACACCTCATCTGCTTGATTTACCTAATGCATTTACCTTAGGTAATAGTAAAAACATGATAATTACATCCAATTTGATCATTTACATAGGTAAAATCATCATTTGCCAAGGTGAAAATCAAAATAGGAGAGAAACTCAAAAAATTGGAGAAGACTATCAAACACACCCTCTCTTTGTCAAACGCGCCCTTTCTTTGTCAAATGTGCCCTCCAAGTTCAGGACTACTTTTGGGTGCCTTCCCAGTGTCCAAATTTGCTCCAAGATGGATTGTTTGAAATCCCTTCAAGTATAATTTCTAGACATGTCTTCAGTTTTCAAATTGGAGCTCATTTGCCTTGTTAAAAACTCAATCTCCCAAGACTGGTTAATGCATAGCGCCCAAGCCAAAAATGAGGCAGAAAGGTGTTTTTTTGGTGGTTTTTGACCTTTTTGACTGAACTATTTGTCTCCAAATGCTTAGAAAATGCACAAGGTGCATGCAATCATCACTCTGAATCCAATTATGTTAACCGTTTTCTCATTATATGCCCCAAAAAAGAGCGCAACACCCTGGGTTTTGCGTGTTTGACCTTTTTACTGTGCTAAAAATGCCTCAAAAAACACAAAACACAACTTGCAAAATTTTCTCAAAACTTGTCAAAATTGGTGGGATGATGGCTAATCATGTGTTTCAGGCATGGAATGATGCCTTGGCAAGAATGGTTAGCCTCCTTTCTCCTCTTGCTTGGTCAAGGCTTCAATCTTCTCCTTTGGAGATTTGAGTTTTGCCCTGGAAATCCTTTCTTTGTAGGGGTAATGTTTAGCCATCTTCTTTTGAATTTAATTATCCCTTCTGGCCTTGAATAGGAGTTTCTTAAGATATGTTTAGAATGCAACAAGATGATGGAGCTTAGTGGAAAGAAGTCACCTTCACTAAGTGGGCCCGCAAGCTATTTTTGGCGCAAAGTCTATTTTTTGACTATGTCTATTTTTAGACATATGGATCATGGTCTATGAGTTTCAGGATGCTATTTGTGGATGATTGGTCATGTTGGTAAAAATATATGGACTTCTATTTTTAGACATATGGGTAGTTTCTATTTTTAGACTGCCAGGCTAAAAATAGAACAGTCGAATATTATTAGCTCATAATAATATTTGGACTATAAACATTATCTTATCCTCTTGGAGCACTTCAGTTTGAGCTACAGATGTGGCACATGCAGCTGTCAGAAGGAAATATGCTTTTCTTGTGGGTCAGTTGAGCTATTGCATGGTGGACTTCAGTTAGAACTCAAGTGGTTGAGTTTTGGTGGAGTTGATTGTGGAGTTGATGGAGTTGTGTTCAGTTTGACTTGGTTAAACTAGTTGTATTTAGTCTAACTGCAGAATACACTAGTGATGAATGATGTGAATTAACTGTTAAATTAATTCACTAATTATTAACTCATAAAGAAACTAAAGAATACATCAGTTAACTCAGTGCATGGATAGTTCAGTGGAGACAGGTGTTAGAGGTTGAGATTGCTATCAGATGTGACTACAGTTGTGCATGAGATCTTGCACAATCAATGGGATTGAGTAATGCCAATGAGGATTGCATGGTTTAGCCAAGGAAATACGAGTTTGCTTCAGCCATTCATTATTATCCTCTTGCAGGATTGCACAGTGGAGGAGATTTGAACTTGTGATTGATTCAGATTTGAGCTAGTTTTGTGTGTAATAGGTGGAGATAGTACTGTGCAATTGTGAGGAGTATTGTACTATGTATTGTTACATGTTCTCAATCATTATAATATGTAGATAGTGTGGGGTTTTCAGCTGTATGCTTTCCCCGGGTTACATATTGTGTTAATGTGCGCATGCGATTGATGTTTCATTGTTTTTAATACTGCAAAATTGATGATCAACGTAGAGGAGGTTATGTATTATTCATGTATTCCGAAATAGTGTATAATCAGGATAATCTCTGTGAATAAGTGTCATATTATTTATAATTTCCACATGGTATTAGAGCAGTTGATCATCAGATCTATTATTCAGAAAGTATTTACATTTTATTTCTTCAAGCAGAGTCTATAATCAGACCAGGTAGCCTCTAGATTCATCCTTCCTTTGGAAGGTGAGATATCCGGTAAAAGCCCATACAGTCAATCTCTGTATGAGAAATACTTTGATCTCACGAATTTTAGATCAGAGGTGGTTGAGTTTTGAGCTGGTGGAATTCGAATTTGCAGCAGTGTTTTCTTGGTGTCAAAGTTGAAATGTCTTTCAATGGATTGCGATTGGAGTATGCTCTTGAGGGAAGCTCAAATTATATTGCATGGAAAGACAGGATGGAGGTGGTGTTAGATGATAATGGGCTGAAGGAGTTCATAGAGGCTGAGGTCCCAAAGCCTATTGATACTGTGCAAGTTGATGCATGGCAAGAGAAGACAGCAAAGTGTCGAAGGATTCCGTTGGAGGGCATGAAGGATCACATTGTGTCCAGCCTGCATGGAAAGGCTTCTCCATACTTGATGTGGAAAGCATTGACAGATCTATTCCAAATCAAGAGAAATCGGAGGAAGCTGGCGCTCAAGGATAAACTCAGAAACATTAAGTGCGAGAAGGGAGACAGTATGCCCAAGTATCTCACGAAGTTCACTCAGTGCAGGGATGAGCTGGGAAGTGTGGGGGTGACTGTCGATGATGAGGACTTGGTGAGCTTGGCTCTCCTTGGTCTTCCAAAGAGTTGGCATTCCTATCAGAACTCTATCAATGGTCAGGAGAAATTGCCAGGATGGGAGAGACTTTGGTCAGATCTTGTGCAGGAGGATATCTGGCGGAATACCAGGGACGGATCTTCATCAAAGGCACCTGATGAAGAAAATTGTCGTTTGGCTGCCAAAGAAAAGAAGGGGAAGAACAAGAAAGCTTCTCATTCCAATGTGAAAGGCAAGAATCAGGACATGTCTAAGGTGAAGTGCTTTCACTGTCACCAGCACGGACACTATGCCACAAATTGTCCGCAGAAGAAGAAGAATAAGCAAGCTACTGGATCTGTAGCGGGAGAGGCCTTAGCCTCACAGTTTGAGCTTGATTTTTCATTGATCGCATGCTTGGTATCAAGTGTGATGGGATCGGTATGGTTCTTGGACAGTGGTGTGTCTTTTCACATGACAGGAGATCGAGATTGTTTTCTGATTTGGAGGAGAATGATCTTGGAGTGCACATCGAGATGGGCGATGATGGTAGATACAGTGCGACTGGTATTGGTACCATTTCCTTTGACAGGGAGTCTAGTAAACCCTTCATATTGAAGGAAGTGATGCATGTTCCAGGATTGAAGAGGAATCTTATCTCTGTGGCGATGTTAGAAGACAACGGATATGATGTTGTTTTCAGCGAGGGAAAGGATTTCCTACGCAGTAAGACAACTGGAGAAACCTGGAAGATAGGGGTTTGAGATAGGAACCTTTATCAGATGCATGTAGATGGCTGTGCAACAATGGCATGCAAGGCAGAAGGATTGGTGATCTGGGATGAGGGCAAGTTGTGGCACAGGAGATTGGGCCACCTTCACCATGGAGCCTTGAAGATACTGCAACAGATTACTACAGGGCTTCCTAAAGGCACTCTTGCGCAGTCAGATCAGTACAAGGGGTGTACTTTGGGAAAATTTGTGAAAGCCACCTTTCATGAGAAGGATAGTCACGCCATGACGATCCTTGAGAGAATTCACATAGATGTGTGTGGACCTTTCTCAGTAGCTTTGACAGCAAAGCACAGGTACTATACGATCTTTGTTGATGATTTCTCTCCAAAGTGCTGGATCTTCTTCATGCAGAAGAAGAGCAAGACATACTCAAATTTCTATGAGTTCAAAGCACTGGTCGAGAAGGAGTCAAGGAAGAAGGTGAAGGCTCTTAGGAGCAACAATGGTGGTGAATACATCTCTGGCGAGTTCAAGGATTTCTGCAGTGCAGAAGGGATTCGAAGAGAGCTAATAGCTCCCCATAACCCACAGCAAAACAGGGTTGTTGAGCGAAAGAACAAAATGATCGTGGGTGTTGCACGGGCGGTGTTGCATGATCTAGGCCTACCCCTTCACTTGTGGGTGGAAGCATGCAATACTACAGTATATGTGCAGAACCGTTGTCCTCACAGGATACTTGGCATGAGTACACTAGAGGAGGCTTATTGTGGTAAGTGTAGAAATTTTGAATAATTTAACACATATTCACAGAGATTATCCTGATCATACAATTATAAGTGGAACATGTATAATACATAATCTCCTCTACGTTGATCATCAATTTACAGAAGCAGAAACATTCATAGGCACACATAGAAGCATCAATCAAACTCATTAACACAGTATGTATCCCGGGGAAAGCATCTCGCTAAAAACCCCACACTATCTGTATATTATATTGATTGAATCATGTAACATTACAAAGCACAATGCTTATCACAAGCAATCCAGTACCATCTCCACCTGTTACACACAATATAGCTCAGATCTGATCTCCAAATCTATTCCACTGCTTGCCTGCCTCTCTAGCTCAATACCTGCTCAAGAACTGATGAGAATGGCTCACCAAACTCGTATTTCACCTCAAAATAATCACTCACACTTTTTTGGACGTGAGAAAAGGCTACAATACTTGATATTGGCCGATTCATTGGCATACTCAATCCCTCTGATTGTGCAAATCATCATGCACAGCTATAGTCACAACTGATAGCAATCTGATCCTCTAACACCTGTCCTTGTTGAACTGAACATGCATTGACATGCAACTGAGTTAACTGATGTATTCTATAGTTGCATTATGAGTTAATAACTTGTGAATTAATTAATAACTAATTCACCCAACTCATCTCTAGTCTATTGATCAGTTAGACTAAATACAACTAGTTTAACAAAGCTAAACTGAACACAACTCCAACTGCACCTCCAGTCCACTAAACTCAACTGATTGAGTTCTAACTGAAGTCATGCATGCAACAACTCAACTGACTCATAAGAAAAGCGTATTTACTTCTGACAGCTGCATGTGCCACCTATGTAGCTCAAACTGAAGTGCTCCAAGAGAATAAGATCAAGTTTATAGTCCAAATATTATTATGAGACAATAATATTTGACTTTTCTATTTTTGACAGCCAGTCTAAAAATAGACTTTGATCACTCACACTGTGATCACTCATGCTTTGATCAAAAATAGAAGTCCATCTATTTTTCCCAACTTGACCAATCATCCATAAACAGCAACCTGCAATCCATAGACATGATCCATATGTCTAAAAATAGACTTGCGCCAAAAATAGCCTGCGGGCCCACTTAGTGAAGGCAACTCTTTTCACTAAGCTCCATCATCTTGTTGCAATCTCAATAAGCATTTCTTGTTTCACACTTTTCAACACTCCCTCTCAATAAGAAAGGCTTCCTCTCAAACCTGATCTTGTAACTCTGGAATATTCTCCATGCAACACATCTGGCCGATCCACTTGCTCTGTCATCAAAGTCTCTGACTGTTATTGCCTCTATCGACTGAAACTCTGCATCTCTGTGCTCTTCAGTATCTGACTGCTCTAACCTCTGTCACTTTGATCTCTGACTGCATCCGTGCTGCTGCTGGTTCTATCTCCCAGCATTGCATCCGCACTGCACCTCCCAACTGACCTCCCTGTTGGGATAGAAACACCCTCTGATGCTGAAGCTCTACCTGCTACTGAAAAGTGCTCCCTCTCTGACATCTACGCTACTGCAACATCTCCATGCATCTCGCACCATTGCACACCTCTCTGTGCCACCTAGCACTGTGCAAAATACTTGTGCCTCTCGCATTGCTACAGCCTGCTAGCTATGCGCTGTCCTGGGATTCCCTACACTATCGCTCTCTCTGCCGCTCCATCCGCATCTGTCTCTACCCAATCAGTCAGTTCCTGCTACTACACATCTGGGGCTCCCATAGCAAGGTCTCATCCAAGAGTTTGGGTACCTCAAGGATCCTGCCCCTCCTCCCTGGGACAATCAATCCACATCACCCCACCTCCTACCTGGAGGTATGGCTGCATGCGATCCCTCAGCCCACCTGGCTCGAAGTTTCCCCCTACTGGAGGTCTCTGGATGAGTAGATGTCTCTACTCGATCTCCTCTCAGCTTCCCTTGTTGTGGCTGCTCCACAACCTCCTGAAGCTGTTGCACCAATCGTGGCTCCTCCACAATCGTCTGAGACTTCTTCTGGCTCTGCATGTTGAGAGGTAATATACGGTCCCTCTCAACCACCAAGTCTCCATCAGTTGCCTCGCTTCTCAAGGCTTCGCATGCATCTTGAACCTCAAGAGCATACAGGTTCCTAACCCATGAACCAATCTCATGACAACGAAAGCATCGCACCTTCGACTTGTCAAATTTCTTCCCATCACTGGAAGAACAAGATTCAAAAAGAGAAACCTTCTTCTTCCCCTTCTTCGCCTTACTCGCTAAGGCACAGTTCTCCTCATCATGCATAGATGAAGAATTGTCTCTAGTGCGCTGTCTAATCTCCTCCTGCATCAAATCCGACCATAGTCGTTCCCAATTTGGCAGTTTCTCCCTTCCCTTCACCGAGTCCTGGTAGCTATGCCAACTCTTAGGAAGGTTAAGGAGTGCTAGACTCACCATGCTCATCCGACAATCACCCCCACACTTCCCAGCTCATCCCGGCATTGGGTGAACTTCGTGAGATACTAGGGCATACTGTCTCCATTCTCACACTGAATGTTTCTGAGTTTTATCTCTTGCTTTGGAATTAAATTCGAATTCCACCAGCTCAAAAACTCAACTGCTTCTGATCTAGAATTCATGAGAACACAATATTTCTCGTACAGAGATTGACTGTATGGGCATTCACTGGATATCTCACCTTCCAAAAGAAGGATGAATCCAGACACTACCTGGCCCGATTACAGACTCTGCCTGGAGAAATAGAATGTAAACACTTCCTGAATAGTAGATCAGATGATCAATCCTCACTTGATATCCTGTAAAAATCTCTTCTACAAATCAAGCAGCTCCGATACCATGTAGAAATTTCTTGCAAATTCTCTACAAATCTAGCTCTGATACCATGTAGAAATTTTGAATAATTTAACACATATTCACAGAGATTATCCTGATCATACAATTATAAGCGGAACATGTATAATACATAATCTCCTCTACATTGATCATCAATTTACAGAAGCAGAAACATTCACAGTCACACATAGAAGCATCAATCAAACTCATTAACACAGTATGTATCCCGAGGAAAGCATCTCGCTAAAAACCCCACACTATCTGTATATTATATTGATTGAATCATGTAACATTACAAAGTACAATGCTTATCACAAGCAATCCAGTACCATCTCCACCTGTTACACACAATACAGCTCAGATCTGATCTCCAAATCTATTCCACTGCTTGCCTACCTCTCCAGCTCAATACCTGCTCAAGAACTGATGAGAATGGCTCACCAAACTCGTATTTCACCTCAAAATAATCACTCACACTTTGTTGGACGTGAGCAAAGGCTACAATACTTGATATTGGCCAATTCATTGGCATACTCAATCCCTCTGATTGTGCAAATCATCATGCACAGCTATAGTCACAACTGATAGCATTCTGATCCTCTAACACCTGTCCTTGTTGAACTGAACATGCACTGACATGCAACTGAGTTAACTGATGTATTCTATAGTTGCATTATGAGTTAATAACTTGTGAATTAATTAATAACTAATTCACCCAACTCATCTCTAGTCTATTGATCAGTTAGACTAAATACAACTAGTTTAACAAAGCTAAACCGAACACAACTCCATCAACTGCACCTCCAATCCACTAAACTCAACTGATTGAGTTCTAACGGAAGTCATGCATGCAACAACTCAACTGACTCATAAGAAAAGTGTATTTCCTTCTGACAGCTGCATGTGCCACCTCTGTAGCTCAAACTAAACTGCTCCAAGAGAATAAGATCAAGTTTATAGTCCAAATATTATTATGAGACAATAATATTTGACTTTTCTATTTTTGACAGCCAGTCTAAAAATAGACTTTGATCACTCACACTGTGATCACTCACGCTTTGATAAAAAATAGAAGTCCATCTATTTTTCCCAACTTGACCAATCATCCATAAACAGCAACTTGCAATCCATAGACATGATCCATATGTCTAAAAATAGACTTGCGCCAAAAATAACCTGCGGGCCCACTTAGTGAAGGCGACTCTTTTCACTAAGATCGATCATCTTGTTGCAATCTCAACAAGCATTTCTTGTTGCACACTTTTCAACAGTAAGAGACCTAATATTTCTCATTTGAGGATTTTTGGTTCTAATGTTTACATGCATGTGACAAAGGATGCCAGGAAGAGGCTAGAGCCGACCGCAGAGGTTGGGATATTTGTGGGGTACACTGATACGCTCGACAACTATCGTGTGTATTTGCTAGACAGTGGCAAGATTGTTGTGTGATGGGATATAAAATTTCAGGAGGAGAAAGCCATGAAGTGTTCGCTTGAGAGGGAGCCACACTTACATGCAGATGAGGAGCTATTAGTTCCTAAAGATGAGCTTCAGGACGTGGATCAGCCACAGGACGAAGTTCATGGAGTGGAAGAGATAACTCATGCAGCGCCAAGCATCAGAGGGCGAAAGCGTTTGACAGAAGTTGAGCGACTGACTCAAGATGCAGCGAAGGTTGTAGGACCACCTACAGCTCAACGTAGACAGAGACAGTCACCTGATCGGTACACTGGATACATGGCTCTTGTGAGCAAATTTGTTGTGACTGAGCCATCCTCTTTCGAGGAAGCTGTGGAGGATCCCGCATGGGTAGATGCCATGGTGGAAGAGTATGATTTGATTATCAGAAACAGTGCATGGGAGATTGTCCCAAGACCGGAAGGGAAATCAGTGGTGGGTTCAAGATGGATCTACTAAGTTAAGCAAGCAGCTGAAGGGAGTGTGGAGAAGTACAAGGCTAGATTTGTTGCCCGAGTCTTCTCACAAATAGAGGGGATCGATTATGAGGAGACCTTTGCACCTGTCGCAAGGTATTCTTCCATATGGACGATTCTTGCTCTCTCAACGCAGATGGGGTGGCACATTCATCAGATGGATGTGACGAATGCGTTCCTCAACGGAGTCATTGAGGAGGAGGTGTACATAGAGCAGCCTGAAGGTTTTGAGATCTTTAGCAGCGAGTCGCATGTGTGCAGGCTCAAGAGAGTGCTATATGGGTTGAAACAAGCACCACGTGCTTGGTACACATGGATAGACAGTTATTTCACCAGACTTGGATTCTCAAAGAGTGAGGCGGATCCTAACCTATACCAGATTGTGGTGGAGGGTAAGTTGCTTATCATTGTACTTTATGTATATGATTTGATTCTAACAAGTGATGAGCTATTGATACTTTCATGTAAGGAGGATCTTGCTAAGGAGTTTGAGATGAAGGACTTCGGCCTCCTTCATTATTTCCTGGGACTGGAAATTTGGAAATGCAGTGATGGACTATTTGTTTCTTAGGGTAATTATGCTCAGGAGATACTGGAGAAGTTCAACATGCATGGCTGCAAGCCTCTTGATACTCCTCTTCCTGTAGGCTGGAGGAAGGAGGATGCTACTTCAGCGGAAGTAGTGGATGCCGCTATTTATCAATAGTTGGTGGGGTCGCTTATGTATCTGGTCAATACACGACCCGATATATGCTATGTTGTTAACCAAATTTCACAAGCTATGGTTAAGCCAACCAAGCTCTTCTAGAACGCAGGTAAGCATGTATTGCGTTATCTCAGAGGCACATCGGGATATGGATTGTGGTACAGACAGGAGGTTGAAGTGAAGCTATGTGGCATCACAAATGCAGATTGGGTAGGGAGCCCAATGGACAGAAAGAGAACATCTGGAGGGGTCTTCAATATCGGGTCGACAACAGTTTCTTGGTACAGTAGGAAGCAGAGATCCGTGGCACTCAGTTCAGCAAAGGCCAATTATATGGCAGCAAGTTTGGCTGTATGCGAGGCTATATGGATGAGGAAGATCCTGGTCGAGTTGTTCGGTTCATGCTTGGAGCCTACAATGATTTATTGTGATAACTAGAGTTGCATTAAACTCTCGGCTAATCCAGTATTTCATGATAGATCTAAGCACATTGACATTAGGTACCATCATATCAGAGGATCGGGATGCTGATATCTTGACGAAGGCGCTCACCAGGAGAAAATTCGAATACCACCGAGGCAGGATAGGGGTTGCTCATAATCCATATCTTGTTGAGAGGGAGTGTTGAGAATGCAACAAGATGACGGAGCTTAGTGGAAAGAAGTCGCCTTCACTAAGTGGGCCCGCGGGCTATTTTTGGCACAAAGTCTATTTTTAGACTATGTCTATTTTTAGACATATGGATCATGGTCTATGAGTTGCAGGGTGATATTTGTGGATGATTGGTCATGTTGGTAAAAATAGATGGACTTCTATTTTTAGACATATGGGCGGTTTCTATTTTTAGACTGCCAGGCTAAAAATAGAACAGTCGAATATTATTAGCTCATAATAATATTTGGACTATAAACATTATCTTATCCTCTTGGAGCACTTCAGTTTGAGCTACAGTTGTGGCACATGCAGCTGTCAAAAGGAAATACGCTTTTCTTGTGGGTCAGTTGAGCTATTGCATGGTGGACTTCAGTTAGAACTCAAGTGGTTGAGTTTTGGTGGAGTTGTGTTCAGTTTGACTTGGTTAAACTAGTTGTATTTAGTCTAACTGCAGAATACACTAGTGATGAGTGATTTGAATTAATTGTTAAATTAATTCACTAATTATTAACTCATAAAGCAACTAAAGAATACATCAGTTAACTCAGTGCATGGACAGTTCAGTGGAGACAGGTGTTAGAGGTTGAGATTACTATCAGTTGTGACTATAGTTGTGCATGAGATCTTGCACAATCAATGGGATTGAGTAATGCCAATGAGGATTGCGTGGTTCAGCCAAGGAAATACAAGTTTGCTTCAGCCATTCATTATTATTATCTTGTAGGATTGTGTAGTGGAGGCAGGCAGATAGTGGAGGAGATTTGAACATGTGATTGATTCAGATCTGAGCTAGTTTTGTGTGTAACAGGTGGAGATAGTACTGAGTACTTGTGAGGAGTATTGTACTATGTATTGTTACATGTTCTCAATCATTATGATATACAGATAGTGTGGGGTTTTCAGCTGTATGCTTTCCCCGGGTTACATTCTATGTTAATGTGCACATGTGGTTGATGTTTCATTGTTTTTAATACTGCAAAATTGATGATCAACACAGAGGAGGTTATGTATTATGCATGTATTCCGCAATAGTGTATAATCGGGATAATCTCTATGAATAAGTGTCATATTATTCATAATTTCTACAAGATGACCATTTACCCTCTCGAGCCAATACTCCTGGTTCTCATTCATCATTTTGGCAAACTATTCATTTAGGGTGAGCTGACTAGCAAGTTCAGCCTCCTTTTGTCTCTCTAGTTCTAGAGCTCTTTTCAGCCCTCTAGTCTTAGGTCTGATTTTTTGTTCTTGTTTAGGTTTAGGTTCATCATACCTATCATAGGCCTCGTTAGGCAATGCCTTGGCTTTCATTTCTTCTCTTTTTGCCTTGATGAGCCGAATCTCCATGACATCATGCTTGGCTTGAAGCTGTTGGTTTTCTTGCCCATAATATGAAATAATAAATTTAGACCTCTCTAAGTTGGTTTAGAGCTCCTTGATGTATGCATATTTTTACTTGATGACTATGCTAATGTCCTCATTGTCATTATGTTCATCTAGGTCAACAAGGTCAAAATCTTGTTCTGTCTCATGGAGGTCCTCCTCCTCATGCTTGATCTCTGCCTCTGTCATTTTTTCTTTGCCTTTGTGTACCTACTTTTCTGATGAAGAAGGCAAGGCCCCTCCCACAATCTATGGAGAAAACACCTGCCTATGACCTCTCTAATAATTATGAGCCATTATGCCCAAATCAGCCCTCTTAGACTTGCCAATTTCACCCCTATTAGGTGATCCAGTCTTAGTGTGAAATGGAGATGATGGTGGTGAGGTGGGTGAAAGAGACTGATTTGGTGATGATGTATGAATTGTAGGCTGAGGTGGAGGAATGGATGTGGAAGGATGAGATGATGAAGGTGCTTCTTGGCCATGCTGAATAGGTGGGATAGTGAAAATCTCATTGGATATAAAGGTGTCCCATGCAATGTTAAGCTGATCAAGGTAATGGAGGACTATCATCTTGATGAGGGAGTGGTGAAAGATACTTTTCATTTGATGATCATAATATTTCTTTTGGGCAATGAATGACATCTTGTCAATGCTCTAGTAAAGATAGTAGGGTATATTGAGCATTTTGACTCTTGTGAAATGCATGAGTAGCCAGATATGATAGGAATAAAGCCTAGAAAACCTACCCTCACAAGTGAAGTACTTCATGATGATTTTCATCATGGGAGCATATTTGTCTAGGAGGTAAGAGAAAGGAAAAATCCTCTTTCTCTCATTCTTGTACCTTGGTTTAAGATATGGCTCATAATAGAAATGATCCAATTCTCCTTGTTTAAACCATTTTTCCCCAACATTTGGGATCCCAGAGGTAGCTGATATGATAGCAAGAGATACAGTGAAGGTGATGCTAGCAAGGGTTACCTAGTTGTCATGGAGGTTGGTGATGAATAATATGGTCAACAGAGGATAATGTTGGATCCTTTGTACTTTCTCACAAAACTCAAAACAACCCACATGATTAAAGCTTGTCATAGTGATAGGATATGCCACGAGTTCTTTGGTATTGGTTGGCTCATGTCTAATGATTCTCCCTCCTCTCTTAGATAACCTCATCTCCTATCTTTCTTCCTCACTATGACTTCTTTTCTCTTCTTCTACCATGAGTTATTAGAGTCAAAACTTAGGGAGATGATGAAATAGAATGTAGGTGTAGAGAGTATGGAATGGTGTGAGGAAATTGAGGATATGAAAATGGGGATGTGTGATGTGAGGGAGGCAACAAGGGGGTAGTTTTGAAATGTAGGAATGGTAGTGGGATGCTAGAAAATGAAATTTAGTAGTGGGATTATGTTACTAGGGTTTTGAATTTAGTAGGATGCCAAAACACAGTGAAACTCCATATAATTAAATCTGTGGAGGAGAGGAGTGATATGATTTCAACCTACTTGTTTGCTGGAGCATGTTGGTGGCACATTTTTAATATTGGAGATGAAGTAGTGCTCTTTGGGAAATCTCTGGACATTTTTGGGCAAACGTGCAACAATCTTGTCAAACACGCAACACTCTTAATAGGTGCGCAATGCCCTTAGGAAACACACAACGTTTTAAGGCAAATGCACAGCACCAGTTCAAAACACACCCTCCAGTTCAAAATGTGCCCTCTACCCCTGATTTGTACAATTTCTTTTAAAACTCAAAATTTCCCTTTTGTTGAGGATGCTTTGAGAGTGTAGGAGTGCAAATGAATGTTGAATTGATGTATTTGAGGGCTTTTATACTTGAATGGGTTTGATTTATGCTTTGAAAACCCATATTCTAATGTTTCATGTCACTTTAAAAATTTTCACACTAATGCTCTTTGACTTCTGACTTTTTCCTTTGCAAGTGGATGATGTTGGCAATAGAGTTTGAGTGAACAGCTTAGGAATAGTAACTCATTACATATAATGAACATAAAATTACATAAATAAATAAAAATATTACAATTCCTTTTTTGGAAATAAAATTACAATGTGAAACCAAACTCATACTTTGGAATGAAAATTAGAGCTCGGAAAACCATAGTTACATGTTTGCAAATCCTCTTTGAATGAAAAAGGGATATTATTTCTTTCACTCTCATTCTTTTGCTGGCCTTATGCAGTGAATGGTGTTTTATTGGACCTCAAAGGAATGAAATCTAGTAACCTAATGGGACCTTGAACAAGCAGACTTCAGGTGGACTTGATTGACATAAGACATGATGACATAAGCCTTTAAAATGAATGTATGCTCAACAAGACACATGAAGGTGGGCCAGCAAATATTGATTTTTTGAGAGGGGCTTTGAAGTTTCAACTTGGGCTACCATCAGTGAGTAAATTTTTACATGATGACCTAGGTGGAATGATAACAATTTCAACATGGGACACTAATATGATGTAAAAGAGGAATTTTTATCACTGATGGTAGTATGCAAATACTAACTCTAACAGGGATGATATCATGTTGTTACGCAAAGAGAAAAAAAGACTTGTCAGTGGTTCTTAAGATAACTAATGAAGGTAGAGACTTGCTATGCAGAGATAAAAGAAGTGGGTGCGGATGAAGTGACAGTGGAAACGTGAGAACTTGACTTAGAGACTAGCATAAATGAAGGAAAAGGAGGGAAAATGAATGGAAGAAAAATTAAGGAAGTGACAATGACCTTATCAGTATCCATGTCGGTAGTTTCATCAAACCCTGTAACAGAATTAGGTTGGTAAGAGATAGTTTTTTCGGAATTTCTCATTGAACCACTAGAGGTGGTGTGTGGAGAAGGGGGGGTGCTCTTCAATGACAAGTGTTGTAAGTGTGGTAGTTGCAGGACACTCATTGGAAATTTCAATGACGCTAGATGAAGTTTATGTGTGATTTTTATGGGTCTGGCGACGGGAAAATGAAGTGGTGGTGGTCACTAGTGGGAGAGTGGTAGAAATAACAGATAATTGAATAAACATAGGTAGAATAGAATAAACAGTGGTAGCTTGATAGAAAAAATAACATACCTCCATCCAGGTCATGTGCATCGAAGTAATTTTTTCTTGCACTTTCTTTAATAGAGGTTGGAGGTCTTCATCCATATCAGTTGGATGCTTACGCAAGGAAGATGGAGCATCTTTAGGGGAGTCCTTGGGGCACATAGCATCAAAACAATAAAGGTATTGATAATATTGCTTCATAGAAACTATCTTGGGCCATGAAAGAACCTCGATATGAAATGCATTCTCATTAAGGTAGAATGGCAACTTGTGCATGGAAAACTTTTCCTAGTTAACATTAAATGGTTGAATATAAGAATTACTACGACTAATCCCAAACCAAATTTGGTGAACATAGCAATCTAGTTATGGAATAGGTTCCCTCGAGACATTACAGGTAACACTAACAATCTTGTTATACCAATGTCCAAAAGAGAGAACATTATAGTGATGATTGGTTGTATCCTTAGTGCTTTGCCATGGGGCATATGCATAAGCAAGTGAATCATCATCAGAGACAGGTGCTAGGTCTCTTCCTTTTGTACATGGTGAGAGGAATAAGTAAATGCACAAAAATTATATAAGTGGCCCTAGCATGGACATATTTAGCACCTTTTAATAACTCATTGCGAAGGTAGTTGGACCAATTGAGTTGGTCTCCTCATACATAGGCCTTCGTAATAGAAATTATATCGAGAGGACATTCCCCTCTAGTGAAATGTCACATAAATTTACTAGAAATAATATTATGGGATAACCCCAAGGATAGTTTAGTTGGTTGAGTTCATGTTGCTAAGTACCTCGCCTATAGGAGGTTACAAGTCAAATCTCCTTGATTCCCTTGGGGTTAGGCCTTGGTAGTTTGGATGACAGGTAGATCCTTTCCAGTCAATCTACCTAGGTTTTCCTATGGATGTAATGGCCACTCAACATCCGTGAACCACCCTAAAAAATCCCCAAGGGATATATTAGTTGACCGAGTTCATATTGCTAAGTACCTTTCCTATCAGAAGGTCACGAGATCAAATCTCTTCGATCCCTTAGGGTTATGCCTTGCTAGTTTGGTTAGCGGGTAGATCCCTTCGGGTTGATCTACCTAGATTTTCCCGTGGATGTAGATGTCACTCAAGTTTTATGAATCACCCTTAAAAATAATAGTATAGGAGACCTTAATAGGTTCATTATTGATCAAATCAATAACTACTCCTCATCCCTTCCTTTCAAAGCCATACTTTTTATAAAGGCTATTTGTATCAGTCTTCTTGCCCCACTTTGAAACCTTATGGAACGTTGTAGCAACATCGAAACCATAGGAAAAGAGTCCTTTGAGCCTATGAATATATTGAACATGTCTTATATATTCTTGATCCAACCAAAATTAACCTCCACATAGTCGATTGATTAAAAATTTAGTACTTCTCATTACCTCCTTTGTGGTACCAAATAAAGGTAATTCACACAGAATCAACAAGGAATGCTTTTTTAACAGGAAGAAGTCAACCTTAATCTTGAGAGTAGAGTGAGCACCAGGTCTAACATTCGACTCCATGATGACTTTAGTGTAGACGAGATGGAAGAGAACATGGTCTGAGAGGCCATTATCGTCTAGGATTTCTTTGTCATATTTCCCAAGGAGGACATCGATGGAATGAATAGAAGAATCAATGGGGAAGAGAGAAACAAAATTTTTATATGGGTGACCCATGATAATAGAGTGACAATTATAAACAAAAGGAATAGGGGGATGATAGCAAAGCGGTGACTCAACGAAGGTCAATACAGGAGCCAGGGTGAAATGATTGAGAAAACCTTAGGTGTAATGACATGCAGAGGACAACTAATGAGGGTTATATAGGAATGTACGATAGAAGTTTGAGTGACCTAACTATTACACTATGGATACGCATTAGACAATAATATTCCTCATGATTATTAAAAACCCCTCAACTTTCCTTGATAATTTAATTGACTAACAACCAGAATTAAGGAGTAAGGAAAAATCTTATTGAAATGTGAAAAAAATCATATCACAAAATAACTAAGACAAGACTAGACTTAATGACTCAGAATATGGGTATTAATGATGAATGAAAGGATAGGACATGACAAAAAACCCCCAGACCACAATTTCTTATGGTGGGTCACAACTAGAAAAGTATTATTGGCTTGACAACCAAAAAAAACTAACTCTAACTAAAACTGACAAAACTTAAAATGAAAAATAAGGTCTAATGAAAAAAAATATGCAACTACCCTAAAACCTAAAAAATGCTCCCTTTTTAGAGAATTTTTTTAAAGAGAATTCGATTGAGATAAAATAGGGATTCAGACGAGTGCCATTCACCCAAACATGCAAAAGCATGCCATCCAACTGAGAAAGTTTGACAACTCTAGAGTCTTTATTTTCTGCAACATTAAATGGACCAAGCCAATGCATTTGGAGCTTATTAGGATGCTTCAAATATTTTCTATCTTTAAATAACACATGGTCTCTAACAAAAAATATCTTCTTCTTAATATGTTGTTTATGCCAATCCTTTTGTCTTTATTTCTCAACAATCAAATGGAAATCTGCAAGGAAGCATTTCTCATCCAATTGCCATAATTCCTGCAACCTTTCTAGGATAGATTCATCCTCTGACATCTTAGTAGCATGAGCAATAAAGAGGTTAGGGACTATAAATTTTGTTGGAACCACTACCTCCCTTCCATATACCAACTGAAAAGGTGTATTATTATGCAACCACTTGGTTGTAGTTTGATAATCCTATAATGTTGTTGGAATCCTCTCATCTCATTCATACCTATTCACAGAACAAATTTTAGTAAGATATTTCTCCAAGATCTTGTTAAAAATGTTTCAACAGTTCTAGTTGCTTGCAGATGATAAGGGATACTCTTGTGATGTTGTATCATGAAGTTATGCAATAGAGTCTAGACCATTTCATTAATCAAGTGAGAACCTTGATAACTTATAAGGTTTCTGGGATAGATGAATCTAGTGTTTATCTCTTCAAAAATTAGCCATGAAGTTGTATCAGTAGCGTAGTATTTAAGAGGAGTTGCTTATATCCAACAAGTAAGATAATTTGTTGCAGTAATGATATATCTAGCATGGGTATGATGAGTAGGCAAGTTAATAGGTCCAATGAAACCAAATTCCCATTTTCAAATTCCTCAAGTACGTAAATTGTATGCGAAGGTAGCTCATCTTGTCAAGATGGTTGACCAACTTGTTGACAAACATCACATTACTTTGCATATTCTTGGCGTCTTTGAATAAGGTTGGAAACCGTAGACTAACTTGTAAAACCTTTCGAGTAGTAACTTTCTATCCAACATGGCCTCCTCCAACACTAGAATGGAATTCCCATAAAACATTGTCCCTCTCATTATCCAATATTGTTATAGCTCCAAATCTCATTCCTATGGTTTGTGATGCTGTACTCATGGCCTAGGGCAACCCCTCCTTCCAGACCTGGTCCTAAAATTTAAAAAACAGTGTTTTATCCCTTATACGCGACATTGCCCCGAGTTAAACGCGTGTATATGCAGGTTTGTGTATACCCAACCCGAGTGTATGTATTAAAACACTTAAAAAAATATAAAATTCCTTATTTTTGGGTGGAGATCGCGGGTTATACCTGTTGATCACCTGTTAGTGCCCGTGGCCCAATTGTTCCCAACCAACTCCCAACTAAAAAACTACTTTGGGAGAGGTATAAAAAGACCTCAAAGGGAAGGCCAAAGGGAGGAGAGAAGAGAGAGAAAGGTTATTGTGCTGAGATTTTTCCCTTGACCAGGTCTGAAGTCCCTTGTGCCTTCTGCACTTCCCCCATTTTGTACTGGAAACCTTTGTTTCCTCGTGTGTTGATGTTCATCCACCATTTATGACATCATGGAGAGAGTCATGGAAGGATTTTGTTAGAGGCTTGAGGCTGGAACAAATCTGGAAGGAAGCTTTGCTTGGAGCATGTTGAAGGTGACTCAGGTGAAAATATTCCTTTTTTATGTACTTTATTTGTCTATAATAAAAGAAACACATGTCTTGGTTCCCGAAATGAATCTTCTTTATGTTAATGATACTCATGTTTAGAATTCATATGTAAATGGTTGTTTGGATTTCATAACTAACTACCTTTCTTTATAACATGAAGATGGTTTCTTTATAAGTTTTTGTCCATATACTACTGTGTTCTTTGAATTGGTTGTTTTGTAGGACAAAAGAGAAGAAGGGAACTCCAAGAAGGGTTTGGACCCTAAGGGCCTTCTCAAATGTAGGACCAAAGGTACGTACCCTTATCATAGAATTTGCTTATAATAGCATAATGGTTGTGTGAATGCATGTTTCTTTGAATAGACAACTTTCAGTCTGCTAGGGTTTCAACCCAAAAAGCCCTAGGGGAGAAATTCCCTCCAACAAATATACATCTCCTTAGAATATGATCGAGTCCCATTTTATATAACTGGCATGCAATCAATTGATAATTGGTGGCACAAAAAAACATATGTCATTTTTAAGTGGGTGTATACTCCTCCAGGCATTGATCTGTTACAAGGAGAAATGAAATATCCTCCAAGTAGTTGGTGTTGGATACCTATACCAATAGGTTTCATATTTCATGATTGGCAAGGTAAAAGTCCAAATATGCTCTGCTTTGATGTCACAAAGATCCCATATTTCCTAGAGAACAAAAGGTGTGTAAAGTGTTTCAAAGGTGATGATCTTGTTTCAATTTGGTGGATGATCCAACAGTTTAAGCTGGATCATGCCATGTTTTCAATTTTCAGTTATAGAATAGAGAAAGGAGTCTGTCCAAACTGCTTAATCTTGGCAGACAACTAGTTCAGGTAGAGAAGAAAAGGTTCCCAACAGCTTAATCTGGGACCTTGGAAGAAATAAGGGTAGAAGTAGATAGAAATAACAAAGAAAAAGGCCAAAGAAAAGAAAAGGCAAGTAAGGGTTTGCAAGTCCAAATGCACCCTCCAAGAAGAAAAAATGCTAGGCAGGTAGTTGGGTAAGTAGCTGGGGTTGCAGAAAGGTTATCCCTACCATTGCTAGATGGTAACTGTGGGTATCAAAGCAAAGTCAATTAATTGATTAAGGTGTTCTTCTTCATCAAATTGCAGCATGAAGCATGACTAACTTCCCTCATTCCCCTCCAATTTCATTTCTAACATTCCCCATCAGCTAAGATTCATGGAAAAGACTAAGCTTTCATGGTAGTTCATAATCCTCAAAAGCCACATTTCTTGTCTAAAAATCTTTTCATTTTGATCTACTCTCAAAACTAAGTTTATTTCACATAAACTTAATGGTTTCCCCCTCCACTTACCCTCTACTCCATGCTAACACTAACCCTACTATATAAATCCCTTATATCGCCTTTTTCCCTAATATTACTAACACCAAGGTGTATAAATCCCAAAATCTTATAAATACCCACCCCCTTGGCATTATAGCCAATAAAGTCTCGAGTCAGGGATCAAATGACACCAGGTCATGTTGATGAACCTATGCCAACTACCCCTTCCCCTTCATGAGCTAATTCCTCTATTTCACCCCCTTTGCACATAAAAAAAACCCCTAAAAGGCCTAAAGTCCCACCTTTACCCGCTTCAATGAACAAAAGACATGAAAAACCCACCTTCCGCTCTATAACCAAGGTTAGCGCATGTAAATTGTTTTTTTTGAAAATACCTTGGAAATTCGTTCAAAATATGTTTTTATGCCTCCGCCCGATTCCGTATACACTGCCCATGTCACCTCCCCGATGACCGTTAGATCAGGCCCCCCAGATCCGACGGCCCTGAACGCGTCGGAGTCCTTCCGACGTCCGACAGTTATGTGTACTATCCCCCTGTCACGTCAGTCATCCGACCACCGTCCGATTAACCTCTGCAGATCTAACGGTCACCATGACGTCGGAGCTCATCCGTTGCCCAAAACTTATCTCTCGACGTCCGTATTTTGAGTACGTCACTCCGCTGCCACGCGCCCTCATCACAATGAGTCGGAGGTACAACTGACAGATACCGCCCCCGTACAGGAAGTGGTGCGATACGAAACCACTGTCGGTTTCCGGTTTCCCATCCCGCTCGCTTACGTCCTCGCCGTGTCAGCAACATGTCAGCGCTCCGTCACCCAGGTACGCTGTCTCGTCATTCCCTTGCCCTGCCATTGGTCCACCTGTCCTGCCATCTCACTGCCCCTGTGGACCAACCAGACCCCGCCACGTCACCCGATGACGTCAGCATGACGTCATCCGACCTTGACCCCACCAATGACGTCATGCTGACGTCAGCACGGATTCGCGCCAAAAAGCACCAAAAGGTCTATTTTAGCCAAAAATTCGTGTTTTCTGCCATTTTTGTGCGTTCGTCGTCATTTTATTCTGCATGCAAAACTACGTCTAAACCTGCACCGGCCGCGGAAAAGTGTTTCCTGACCACCAGAACGTCCATTTCTTCAGCGACAACAAGCTCTAACCGGTTCAAATTAACAGGTATTCCTCATTTGAGCTCTGAAACTCCATTTTCGCTGCATTTCGCATGTCAATGAGTAACAGACCTTAAGACTCCAAATTCATCGTTAAATGCCACCGAATTGATATTTAAACTGAACCAGAGCCATCACTAAGCCTCTGTCGAGCCAATTGTCGGTAATTTGAAAGAAAAACTGTCACTGGTTCGCGCAATCATGAACCCGTCACCTGCAGGAGATAAATACACCACAAAAGAGTATCCTCTGAACATTTTCGCCACCCACCTAATCACACAGAGGCAGTATTTCAACTGCTGCAGCCTTACTTCCACCTTTCACTTACAAAACCAACATTCTCTGCAAAGAAACCTTGTTGGTGTTACTCTGCATAGTAACACAGTCCTTGAGCAAGCAGAAATCCTAAAGAAGAGTCATGGACCCCCCTGTAGCTCCTATAGCCCTCAATGTGGCTCCCCTGAATGTCCCTAATAGAACATTGGACACCAGAGCATTAGCAGATTTGGACTACAAGATATCAGAGGAGATGTTGAGCAGAAGCAGGTTCCATTTGCAAATCCTAAATGAAATAAAGATCAAACATGAGAGGGGGACAGACATCCTGGGAATTTGGGATTCATTCCTCCCAATATTCAAGCTTCCTCAGGTTAATCAATTCCCTGAGCTTGTACACTTAGTTGCTGACCACTATGATGCATCCCAGAGGGCAGTGCTAGACTCTTCAGGCTCAATTCTGTTCCTCATTACCCCTGAAGCCATCAGGGAGATGTTGCAGTTCGAGACAGATCAAAAGTTGATTCCTCTATCATTAGCTGATTTAATAGTACAGGGAGCCAGGATAACAGAGGCACAAATCACAAAGCTTAATCAGATTTTCATCAAAGCTGATACTGTGCAAATTCCTCCCATCCATTATGTCTACCTCAACCAGTTGGGCTTAGACATTGTTGACATGATCAGTCCCATCTTGGGATATGATTCAGTGGAGTATGTGGATGAAACTGTTCTACAAATGATGCTTATGTTTTCCCCAGGAAAGAAACCAATCTACTATGATTATGCCACATACATATCAGATAAGATGCATGAGCAGTTGATGAATCTGTCAAGAGAAAGGGTATTTAAATACACCTCTTACCTATATCATCTGCTCCTATACTTCCAGCATGATAAGTTCTCCTTCCCAAAGAAGAGAGAAGATGCACAGGGCAATCTGAGATCAGTAGTGTATTGGACATCCGTTTTTCACATAGTGAGCTGTTCTCCATACACCTACTGCGAATTTATTGATCTTTTCATCCATCCAGCCTTGACTCTACTGTTGGGTTCACCTCCTCCCAGATTGACAGACGAAATGCAAAGACTCCTGCATTTATCAAAAGCATACAGTATTGGGGATTGGTATTTCTACCAACACCACACCATTATCAGACTATATGGGTGTGAGTTGCCCCCATTTAAACTACCTAGATTTGTGCCTATGAGGTTACTTGCCTTGGAATACTTCAGGCAGTTTGGTTATGTGGATATGCTCCACTTTTCAGGAAAAGGTAAGAAGGCACAGTTAAAAATCAGAAATCAACTTGGCCATTTACTTCTCAATGAGAGGGATGAAGGGTGGAGAGAGGCAGATAGAATACTTGGGTGCCTGGGTCTCAAATACAGCTTCATATGGAAACCCTATGACCCCAACAACTTCATTACAATGAGGAGGCTCAAATACAAATTATCTGCTTATGGTCATTATAGCCTTCCTAACTTAGAAAAATATGCCAACCAAAGCAAGTGGAGAAGAGGAACTTTAGAAGAAGATGTGACCCAAGAAGAGCTTAATCAAAGAGCTCTAAGAAACCTCAAGAAGATGGCTGACCTTGAGTTTTATTCACAGGTCACCTCACTGCCAAGCACACAAACTGGAGCAGCAGCGTCCTCCTCAACTGCCCAACATCAAGCTACAAGAACTGGTGAAAACATCGCAGGAAAAGGCAAAGATATGGAGCAGGAACAGCAACTAAAACAACAGCAGCAAGCAGAAGGGCTGCAGCAAGGGCAGCAAGAAGAATCAGAACAGCAAGAGCGTCAACATCAAGAAGAACAAAGGCAGGAGAAGTCTGCCCAGCAAAAGGAAACAGTGGAGACTCCTCAGACCACTGAAAAAACGGTGCCTGCAAGACAAGACACTACCTTTGATGCCTCGGTCCTCCAAACCCCTCAAAAGGAGGATACATTTGTCTTTAGAAAAAGAGACAGAGAGACTCCCCTGACATCCTCTGTAGACCAGGGAGAGAAAAGGCAGAGACTCAATGATTTTCCAGAGGAGGATATAGCAATAAGAGAGGCATTGGGCATGGGCCCACCCAGCAGAGAAGCTTCAGCAAGTTCCTTCCAGCAGGAACAGGACAGGACCATGGGAGGGGAGGTCAGCTCCTCCAGCAAGCAGAAAGAAGGACAAGTAAGCATCAAGCAGCAATTTATAGACATCAAGAGGAGGAGTGATCCTATCAAAGTACAACTGTACAATCACCTGCTAAACATGGCTCCTTCCAATCAGCAGAGACTTATGTCTGCTTTTGATGTAAGTGAAGGCAAAATGATAATGAGTCACTTTATGCCTACGGCGCTCCAGCCACAATCTACTGCTGACTATCTTAGGACTAACCTAGAGGTCCTCGCCAAGGACATACACCCTATGGACAAAATTGAGCTGCATAAGCAAACTGGCGAAATGGTGTATGCTTCATTGGCTGACAAAACTTTGGAGAATTATAAATTAACAAGCAGTCTGAATGCCACAACTTCCCAGCTAGAATTGGAGAGGGCCTCTTCTCAGGCCAAAGACAACAGGATAAAATCCCTGGAGGAAATCATTATAGAAATTGGGCACAATCCCAATGACATCAAAGGGATACAAGAGATCCTGAAACTTAGAGATGCTGATATGGCTGCACTAAGAAAGAAGATCAAAATTCCAGCCACTATCCATCCACAGACTGATGAGGTAGCAAAGCAAAGACATGAGCAGGATTCTACTGCCCTGCTAGTTTCCATTTACAAAGAGCTTGTGAAAGCACAAGAAAAATTGGGGCAATATGAAGCTACACAAGCAGCTCAACAAGCACCATTAAAACAAGCACAAGAAGGGCAAACACCTCAGCCCCCTCCTCAAGTCATCAATCTTGAGGAGACTGTTCCTACTACTGTGCCTCCACCTCAGCAGGCTGAACAAACAGCCACATCTACTTCAGCAGCACCCATCAGCACAGATCAGAGCCTAGATATGCAAAAGCTAAAGAATGAAATACAAGTTTTGGAAGCCCAGATGACAGAGCTGAATGAAACTAAGGAACAGCTGGCCAAGGTAAATGAAAGGCATGATAAGACAAAAAGAGAAGTGGGAGAGAAGGCCAGGGAAATCAAAGCCCTTAAAGACAAAATCAAGGAGCTTGAGAATGAGCTCAAGCTAGATAAAATCATAGCTGAGATCAGAGCAATGATATGGTCCAATATTGGTAAATCCATCAACAACCAATGGCCATACATCGAGACAATCCATGAGCAACTAGAGCTCATTCCAAAAGCACAGAGGGAAATCCGAACATCAAGGGCCTTATTGGGAAATATGCCTGAAATTGCTACAAGAATGATCAATGTGCTCAATCACAAAACAAGTTCTCAGTTGGCCACCATGGGAATTGCAAATAGAACTGAAACTATTCAAATGATCAAGAGGGTTCTTACTCTTAGAAATCTGGTACAGACATTGGACAGAAGAGCCCAGGATATGCAAACGGAGGTAAACAGGTTCATGGAGAGATTCCAGGTATTGCAGAATAGAGGACTCCCTAGCTTGCTGAACAGCGGAGGGAAATTATTCACCCATGAACAGTATGCTAAAAGAGTGAATGTTTTTGCCACAGCACAGGTTAATGAGAAGGCTAGCACTTCAGAAGACACAGGGCCTATTACAGGGCAGATTTTCTATGGTAAGATAGAAAATCTATTTTATATAATGAATGAAATTAATCATTTGTTTGATGTGGCCCCAAATTTTTTCAAATATACTGAAGCAGAAGAGACAATGGAGGCCATCCTCAGGCACCAGCTCCCTACACAGGAATGGTGGACAGATGCAATCGAGAGAATATTGTAAACAGTAACTCATGCACCAACTTCTGTTTTTCCTACAAATTTTGATGAAAAGAAAAGTCAACAAAGTCAGCAGGCATCATAAAATCAAAGCTGAGCCAACTCAGCGGATGTAGCGGCCAACAAAGCAGAAAAAGAGAACCACAGCTGGCAAATCCGAAAACTCACTGCGCAGGCAAAAGTAAATGCGTACCTCCAGAATTAATACAGAGTAATGCAACCGACTCAGTGACTCCTAAAAGTCAAACAATCCTCTGACAGACATGAAGGGCATTTACGCTGCATTTAACATTGTAATAACTTCTTGCCTACTTTCTGAACACTACTGAAGATATTTTCTCTCTCTCAGATGACTCAATACCTGAGATATTTTGTATACATATTTCTATATAACCCCTTCGCATGAGATAGCAAGGGTTGTTGTGAATTTCTCCTGAAGAGTCTCTTATGCTGTAATTGTTTTCTGAAAGTTAATAAAGGAAGCAATGGAATTTCGTGGATGCTTGATGTGTTGAAGATGTTCTGTGCCTGTTCATGACTGCTGGATCCCTGCGTATCTTACCATGCAATAAGTCTCTGTAACTTTCTCCATGTTTAGTTTGTTTTGTTATAAATCCATATACGCTATCTGATTTCCAATATTAAGCAACAGAGAAAAAGAATAACTCCCAGGATTTGCTCACTGAGCACCCTGAGTTCAGTCTGTGTTGTTTATAAATGTTTTCTTCGGGTGTAATCTATATAAAGTGTGATTCTTAAGCTGCTGCACTTTCAGAATACATCTTTCACATTGACCACTGTCACAGGAATTCATACTTTGCTCCTGTGCTCTGCGTTCATTTTCATTTCACCAACATAACAGAAAATTCTTAACAGATTTCTGCTGGTTGACATATATCATCACTTAAGTCTAAACTTGTCTGTTAAATACACAATAGGCCTTGCAGTTAGAACACTACTCAACATGTAAGATCATCTCACAGCATCTAGACTCCATTGCCCAATGGAAACTCACCATCAAAGTATTACATCATAAGACCTGAAGGAGATCCTTCAACCAAAAACATAAACCAAAAACCTGAGCACAATAGCTAGCCTAAAACACCATCATAACAGAGACAAATCATAAAGAGAGAGCCCTCTCTGATCACAGTTTGGCTAGAAGCTGTGATCCAAAGATTGGTTAGTGGTTACCCCGGCCGTATTCCCTTGGGAGTCATAGGGAACAACCTGGGTGTTAACATAATTGGCGACTCCACTGGGGAACTTTAGATTTTGTTATTACTATCTATCTTCCAAAGCCATCATCAAGCCCGAAACCAGCCAAGAGGCCTTAGAACTGTTTCTGTACCACAGTCACAGCTTTAGGGAAGAGCTATATAGGGAATCTTCATCTTAACTTAGAAACATATATAGCCATTTCAAAATCTTTATCCAGTCCTTGCATACATAAAAACTTCCTATAAAATTCTTGAAAAAATAGTTGGAAACTGGCTCCTAAGAAAAATCCTTGGCACACTAGGGCAAATCCTGACCCTAATCCACCCATCGTTGTTGATAACCCAAATACCATCCGAAAAAACATCAGGAAGCAACAAAAACAGGACCAGCCTGCCATTTCGACCTCGATTGCAGACTTTCCTAACCTTTCTACTCCACTTAAAGTCCTCTTTAGGTCTGTCCCAGGTTCTCCTAGTTCACCATCAACATCTCAAAGTCCTCCTCATTCACCTTCATCCACTGCACATACTCCTTTAACCACTTTCCCACTAGCCATTCATCCCCTTAATCCTGTTATACCAGTGATCCCTGTTGTCCCGCTTGTTCCTATCAACCCTCTAAATCCCATAAATATGGCTAACAGGTATGCACCTTTGCAGATACCAGCTAATGCTGCAGCTTTACCTCAAGATTATCAAAGCAAAATCTCATATTTTGATTCCAATGGCTCTCTAACAGCTGTCCAGCATGCCAAGAAGATGCAAGACCATTTTGAGACCTATGAAATAGATGATGACAGTGTCCGAATGAGGATGTTTGTTCAAAGCCTTACCGGGGATGTGAGAACTTGGTTCAGATCCTTGAATGCAAACTCCATTGCAACTCCCAATGATCTGTATCAAGCCTTTACTACCAGATGGGAGAAGAAGAAAGATCCCCTGCACATACTTGTTGAATATGAAACAATCAAGAGAGGTCCACAAGAGACCGTACTGGAGTATTGTGCTAGATTCAACAATGTGTACAATGCAATACCACAAAACCTAAGACCTCCTCCCGATTTGGCCTTGTACAAATTCCCTGATGGATTTGATCCTGACATGGCATATCAGTTGAAGGAGAGAGAACCTGAAACCCTTGAAGATGCCCAAAAGGCTGCTGTCACAGTGGAGGCAAACCTGATTGCCAAAAGGAACAGGGCAAGGTTAGAAAAGAGAAGCATGTACAAAGAAGAACCCACAGCCCTTGATCAAAAACTTGATGCAATACTTAATGGTATGAAGAGATTGGGTGATAGGGTAGAGCCGGTTGAGAGAAAAGCATCATGGGAAGCACCACAAAACAATCCTCCTAGGAATCCAAATTTTAGGAGAAACCCAAACTTAAATATTGGCAAGGCCAGTGCTGACCAAGACATAAGACCCCCTTTCCAGGAAAATTATGCAGAAACTTCAACACCAACTGAGCCCAATGAAGATCCTGAGATTAATTTAATAGGTCTGGATGGTAAAAGCCAAGTTTTTCTAACACAAGAAGATCATGAGGATGATGAAAGTAAACTATTCCAAACTAAATTAGGTGAATCCTTTGATTTCAAGCAAGGCTATGACACCACAGTATATGAAGTCCATAAACAATATAAGCTGAGGAGCAGAACGGTAAATATTAACCTGCCTGAAAAGAAAAAGGATAATCAGCAGCCCGAAAGAGTCACAGGCACAGAATCTGGTGACAAAATAAAATCACATACACAAGAAGTGATTGTTGAAGAGATCATTGAACCATTGCCACCACAACAACAGCCTTTGGCAGCCTCATCCTCATGCTCTAATCTAAACTCTATTCCTCATGAAATGGGTGAAAAGGGCAAGTCTCAAAGTCAAGATGAAAACCAACAGGAAGACTTAATCAACAAAGAAAGGACTGTTATCCATAACCCCAAAACCCAATCTGATAAACCTTTTGACTTAGGTACAGAAATTGGCAAACTAAAGATAGCCATTCCCCTCTCAGAATTAGCTAAGCATGACATCTATAAACGACAGATCAAGAAATCTCTACAACTTACTAGTAGCAAAGATGATGTCAATGTGCTGGATGACACTCCTGAATTGCTGTTTGGTCCAGAAGTGGATGGAAAAACAGTAGTTACAGGAGTATTACCTTTTTATGTTAGCTTACACATCCATGACAAGGTACTACACAATGCAATGTTTGACTCAGGTGCATCTCACAACCTTATGCCAAAAGCTGTCATGGAAAGACTGAACCTAGACATAACAAGACCATATAAGGACCTGTTTTCTTTTGACTCCAGCCAAGTCAAATGCCTAGGGCTCATAAAAGATTTATGTGTGTCCTTGGTTCAATACCCAAATAAGACAATCCTAATGGATGTGGTAGTTGCTGACATCCCACCCAAGTATGGGATGCTGTTATCAAGATCATGGGGAGCTAAACTCCAAGGTTCTCTGCAATTAGACATGTCATATGCCACCATCTCTGTTTTTGGGCAACCAAAAAGACTGTACAGAGAAACACTCATGAAATACATGGTCAGCAGTGAGGAAAAGCCTCAAAACTTTCCCATATATGCTATCCACTCAGACATAGACTCATACATTCTCTTCAACGACACTACTATCCCCTCAGAGCATGAAGTTGAAACCAAGATGTTCATACAAGAGGAAGACTCAAATAAAAGCCTTACCACCCATGAAACAAAAGTCAAACAAACACAAGATGTTGCTGCTGCCCTAACTGCCAAGATCATCCAATCAGAAGCAAAGATAGTCCCGGAAGACAAGATAAAGAAAAAATCACAATTGCTACTCACACTACCAGCCCATGAACAGATCACCAAACCTCCCCCACAAGAAGACATACTGTGGTTCCTAGAATTTGATGGCTCAGTCAACAAATTAGGGGCAGGAGCTGGAGTTTGGGTACACAATAAAGAAAATAGCTATGCAGAAGGCAGAGCCTACAGATTGAATTTCAGATGTACTAATAACGTGGCTGAATATGAGGCTCTTCTACTAGGCCTCAAGTTAATAAAATCCCTACAAGCCATGAAAGTCTCAGTCATGGGTGATTCAGATTTAGTTATTGAACAAGTAAAGGGAAACTTTGTTACAAATGACAAAAGACTAAGGACTTATAGGTCTGCTGTAGCGGAGGTGCTAAACCTTTTTTCCAAATTCCAAATCACTAAGATTCCTAGATCCCAGAATCTGCATGCTCACAGTTTGGCCACCTTTGCAAGTACCTGTAAACTGCCTTTTGAGGCTCATCATTGTTTTACAGCTGAGGTGAAACACAGACCCTCCATTCCAAACAATGTTAAGGATTGGCAAGTATTTGAGAATGACAAGCAAATAAACCATTTCTTGACCTTGCAACACGAATTTGCAGGATTAAAAATTGACATTGAAACAGCAAGTCAATCACAAATACTGTTTCAGGAAACCAATCATCCAATATCACCTAGAACAGCAAAGCAAATGCTAAATCCAACTATCTTCAACAAGGAAACCATTCAGCGAATTCACCAAATCAGTGGTGAAGAGGTAGCTAATGTTGAAGAGGAAATCATTGAATTAAAAGACAACTTTCTCCCAACAGGCCTTACTCCATTAGAAGACATCTTTGATTCGAATGATATCCCCAGAAAACCAAAAATGCAGCCCTTGAATGCAGCCATTGAAGAATGCAACATAGGTACATCTGACAAACCCAAAATAATCAAATTATCTGCATCTCTACCCCCTCTCCAAAAGCCTAAATACATTGACCTCTTTAAAGAGTTCCAAGATGTCTTCGCATGGAGTTATGAGGACCTAAAGTCCTATGACACCTCTGTTATCCAACATACCATCCCTCTCAAGCCTGATCAAAAGCCCTTTAAACAAAAATTGAGGAGAATCAATCCTATGCTTCTCCCAGCAATGGAACAAGAAGTACAAAAAATGTTTAAGGCAGGCATCATAGCACCAATTAGATTCTCTGAATGGATCTCCAACTTAGTCCCTACAAGAAAGAAGACCGGTGAAATTAGGCTGTGTGTGGACTTAAGGAATCTGAACCAAGTATCCCTCAAAGACAACTATCCCTTACCTAATATGGATCATATTCTCCAAAGAGTGGTAGGAGCCTCAAGGATTTCATTACTTGATGGCTTCTCAGGTTTCAATCAAATCCTAGTACATCCTGAGGATCAAGACAAAACTGCATTCACAACCCCATGGGGGACTTTCAAGTATGTTAAAATGCCTTTTGGGTTGAAGAATGCCAGGGCAACATTTCAAAGAGCAATGGATATTGCTTTCGCAAAGGAAATTCATGATTTCCTGGTCATTTATTTGGATGACCTCACACCTTTTTCTAAGTCTGACCAAGAGCATTTGAAACATTTGAGACAGATCTTCCTAACATGTAGGAAATATGGAATTTCGCTGAATCCCAAAAACTCCCTGTTTGGTTTAGAGGAAGGTAAACTATTGGGCCACATCATCTCTAAAGATGGCATAAGAATTGATCCAGACAGGATACAAGCGATCCTACAAATGCCCCACCCAAGAAATATAAAAGAATTGCAAGGACTCTTGGGAAAAATCAACTTCTTAAGGAGATTTATTCCAAATCTGGCCGAGTTGATCAGATTGCTTAACAACATGTTAAAGAAAGATTCAAAGGTCAAATGGACTGTTGAAGCCAAGCAAGCCTTTGAAGGAATAAAACTAGCCCTTACCCAAACTCCGGTGCTGACCAATCCTCAGTTTGACAGGGAATTCATTATCTTCTCTTTTGCCTCCCAGCATACTATTGCTGCTGTTTTATTACAGAAAGATGACCAAGGGAATGAGAAGCCTATTGCCTTCTTCAGCAGAGCTCTTAGAGATGCCCCTCTAAAATATCAAATTATGGAGAAACAAGCCTATGCTTTGGTCAAAGCTATTAAAGACTTTAGGATTTACATCCTTTATTCCCATGTTGTGGCTTATGTACCAAGTCCTATTGTCAAAGACATTCTCACCCAAGAAAACTTAGAGGGTAGAAGAGGAAAATGGATTGCCAGCATACTAGAATTTGACATTGAAATAAAACCTACAAAGCTAATAAAAGGGCAAGGCTTGGCCAAAGTAATGACAGAAGCAAATTTCCAAGCCCTAGATATCAATCAGCTGGACAGTGAAACAGAGCTGGCGACTCCAAAGATCAATGTAGCCTTTGAACAATCCCCTTGGTACTCTGATATCTGTTATGTGTTACAAAACCTGTGTGCTCCCCCAGGACTGTCCAGAACTAAGTGTAGATTCTTAAAAATGAAAACATCAAGATTTTGTGTGATGGATGGAAATCTGCTTTGGAAAAACCATGAAGGAATATTGCTGCACTGTTTAATGGAAAATGAAACTAACAATATCATGCAGGAGTTTCATGCAGGAGACTGTGGTGGACACTTATATTGGAAGTCCACTGTGGATAAAATACTAAGGGCAGGGTATTACTGGCCCACCATGTTCTCAGATGTTAAGAGATTCACCACCTCATGTCATCAATGTCAAGTATTTGAGGGCAAAAGACAGTTGCTGCCACTCCCCTTAAAACCTATTGCAACAGAGAGACCTTTCCAACAATGGGGCTTGGATTTCATTGGGGAAATTCATCCTTCATCTTCAGGCCAACACAGATGGATTCTAACAGCCACAGACTACTTCACCAAATGGATTGAAGCTGCCCCATGCAGACAAGCAAATGATTCAATAATTATTCAGTTCCTGGAGAACAATATACTGGCTAGATTTGGCTGTCCAGACAAGATAATAACAGACAATGTTGCTGCTTTCAGATCCAAGAAAATGGTGAACTTCTGCCACAAATTCCACATCACTCTGGGCCATTCTACTGCATACTATCCCCAAGGAAATGGCCTTGCAGAATCATCAAACAAAAGCTTAATAAATATCGTAAAGAAGGTGCTGGAAGAGAATAAAAGGAATTGGCATAAGAAACTAGTCAATGCTTTATGGGCAGATAGACTAACAACAAAAAGATCAATTGGGACCAGCCCATACGAGTTAGTCTATGGATTAGAAGCCAAATTTCCTTCATCACTAGGAGTGCCTGTTATGAAGCTTCTCCAAGAGAGTCAAGCAGAGCCAAATGATATGCAAAGAAGGATCAATCAAATAATCTGCTTACAGCAAACTAGGGAACAAGTTTTCAGCAGAGTTCAGATATTACAAGAAAAATTAAAAAAGGCCTTTGATAGAAGAACTAAGGCAGAAGATTTCAGCATTGGTGATAAAGTCCTCAAGTGGGATGCAAGGAGAGAAGAGAAAGGAAAACATGGGAAATTTGATTCCCTTTGGAGAGGACCATTTGCTGTCTTAGCAGTACAGGGTAACAACACTTACTTCCTCAAAAGTCTAACTGAAACTGACTTGGATGAAGGTCCTGTCAATGGCAGGATGCTGAAGCATTATTTTGACTATTTCCCATGAGTGCAACCTGAGGTTCCCTTGTATATATGCAGATGTACATATTATTTTTCTATTTAGATTGTAAAAATGCAGTTTTCTAAGTTATTCACCAACCAGCAAAGGGCAAATAAAATCAGAAGTCTACCAAGAAGGAGAGCACCAAATTTGGTACTTCAAAACAGCAAATTTTAAGGATGACATAGGCAGCAATGGAGCAAGGCAATCTGACCTACTGTTCTTGGTCTTTCAAAGGAAAAACCATCCCCATGTGGAGCCACTGTTGGATACCTATACCAATAGGTTTCATATTTCATGATTGGCAAGGTAAAAGTCCAAATATGCTCTGCTTTGATGTCACAAAGATCCCATATTTCCTAGAGAACAAAAGGTGTGTAAAGTGTTTCAAAGGTGATGATCTTGTTTCAATTTGGTGGATGATCCAACAGTTTAAGCTGGATCATGCCATGTTTTCAATTTTCAGTTATAGAATAGAGAAAGGAGTCTGTCCAAACTGCTTAATCTTGGCAGACAACTAGTTCAGGTAGAGAAGAAAAGGTTTCCAACAGCTTAATCTGGGACCTTGGAAGAAATAAGGGTAGAAGTAGATAGAAATAACAAAGAAAAAGGCCAAAGAAAAGAAAAGGCAAGTAAGGGTTTGCAAGTCCAAATGCACCCTCCAAGAAGAAAAAATGCTAGGCAGGTAGTTGGGTAAGTAGCTGGGGTTGCAGAAAGGTTATCCCTACCATTGCTAGATGGTAACTGTGGGTATCAAAGCAAAGTCAATTAATTGATTAAGGTGTTCTTCTTCATCAAATTGCAGCATGAAGCATGACTAACTTCCCTCATTCCCCTCCAATTTCATTTCTAACATTCCCCATCAGCTAAGATTCATGGAAAAGACTAAGCTTTCATGGTGGTTCATAATCCTCAAAAGCCACATTTCTTGTCTAAAAATCTTTTCATTTTGATCTACTCTCAAAACTAAGTTTATTTCACATAAACTTAATGGTTTCCCCCTCCACTTACCCTCTACTCCATGCTAACACTAACCCTACTATATAAATCCCTTATATCGCCTTTTTCCCTAATATTACTAACACCAAGGTGTATAAATCCCAAAATATTATAAATACCCACCCCCTTGGCATTATAGCCAATAAAGTCTCGAGTCAGGGATCAAATCACACCAGGCCATGTTGATGAACCTATGCCAACTACCCCTTCCCCTTCATGAGCTAATTCCTCTATTTCACCCCCTTTGCACATAAAAAAAACCCCTAAAAGGCCTAAAGTCCCACCTTTACCCGCTTTAATGAACAAAAGACATGAAAAACCCACCTTCCGCTCTATAACCAAGGTTAGCGCATGTGAATTGTTTTTTTTGAAAATACCTTGGAAATTCGTTCAAAATATGTTTTTATGCCTCCGCCCGATTCCGTATACACTGCCCATGTCACCTCCCCGATGACCGTTAGATCAGGCCCCCCAGATCCGACGGCCCTGAACGCGTCGGAGTCCTTCCGACGTCCGACAGTTATGTGTACTATCCCCCTGTCACATCAGTCATCCGACCACCGTCCGATTAACCTCTGCAGATCTAACGGTCACCATGACGTCGGAGCTCATCCGTTGCCCGAAACTTATCTCCTGACGTCCGTATTTTGAGTACGTCACTCCGCTGCCACGCGCCCTCATCACAATGAGTCGGAGGTACAACTGACAGATACCGCCCCCGTAAAGGAAGTGGTGCGATACGAAACCACTGTCGGTTTCCGGTTTCCCATCCCGCTCGCTTACGTCCTCGCCGCGTCAGCAACATGTCAGCGCTCCGTCACCCAGGTACGCTGTCTCGTCATTCCCTTGCCCTGCCATTGGTCCACCTGTCCTGCCATCTCACTGCCCTTGTGGACCAACCAGACCCCACCACGTCACCCGATGACGTCAGCATGACGTCATCCGACCTTGACCCCACCAATGACGTCATGCTGACGTCAGCACGGATTCGCGCCAAAAAGCACCAAAAGGTCTATTTTAGCCAAAAATTCGTGTTTTCTGCCATTTTTGTGTGTTCGTCGTCGTTTTATTCTGCATGCAAAACTACGTCTAAACCTGCACCGGCCGCGGAAAAGTGTTTCCTGACCACCAGAACGTCCATTTCTTCAGCGACAACAAGCTCTAACCGGTCCAAATTAACAGGTATTCCTCATTTGAGCTCTGAAACTCCATTTTCGCTGCATTTCGCATGTCAATGAGTAACAGACCTTAAGACTCCAAATTCATCGTTAAATGCCACCGAATTGATATTTAAACTGAACCAGAGCCATCACTAAGCCTCTGTCGAGCCAATTGTCGGTAATTTGAAAGAAAAACTGTCACTGGTTCGCGCAATCGTGAACCCGTCACCTGCAGGAGATAAATACACCACAAAAGAGTATCCTCTGAACATTTTCGCCACCCACCTAATCACACAGAGGCAGTATTTCAACTGCTGCAGCCTTACTTCCACCTTTCACTTACAAAACCAACATTCTCTGCAAAGAAACCTTGTTGGTGTTACTCTGCATAGTAACACAGTCCTTGAGCAAGTAGAAATCCTAAAGAAGAGTCATGGACCCCCCTGTAGCTCCTATAGCCCTCAATGTGGCTCCCCTGAATGTCCCTAATAGAACATTGGACACCAGAGCATTAGCAGATTTGGACTACAAGATATCAGAGGAGATGTTGAGCAGAAGCAGGTTCCATTTGCAAATCCTAAATGAAATAAAGATCAAACATGAGAGGGGGACAGACATCCTGGGAATTTGGGATTCATTCCTCCCAATATTCAAGCTTCCTCAGGTTAATCAATTCCCTGAGCTTGTACACTTAGTTGCTGACCACTATGATGCATCCCAGAGGGCAGTGCTGGACTCTTCAGGCTCAATTCTGTTCCTCATTACCCCTGAAGCCATCAGGGAGATGTTGCAGTTCGAGACAGATCAAAAGTTGGTTCCTCTATCATTAGCTGATTTAATAGTACAGGGAGCCAGGATAACAGAGGCACAAATCACAAAGCTTAATCAGATTTTCATCAAAGCTGATACTGTGCAAATTCCTCCCATCCATTATGTCTACCTCAACCAGTTGGGCTTAGACCTTGTTGACATGATCAGTCCCATCTTGGGATATGATTCAGTGGAGTATGTGGATGAAACTGTTCTACAAATGATGCTTATGTTTTCCCCAGGAAAGAAACCAATCTACTATGATTATGCCACATACATATCAGATAAGATGCATGAGCAGTTGATGAATCTGTCAAGAGAAAGGGTATTTAAATACACCTCTTACCTATATCATCTGCTCCTATACTTCCAGCATGATAAGTTCTCCTTCCCAAAGAAGAGAGAAGATGCACAGGGCAATCTGAGATCAGTAGTGTATTGGACATCCGTTTTTCACATAGTGAGCTGTTCTCCATACACCTACTGCGAATTTATTGATCTTTTCATCCATCCAGCCTTGAATCTACTGTTGGGTTCACCTCCTCCCAGATTGACAGATGAAATGCAAAGACTCCTGCATTTATCAAAAGCATACAGTATTGGGGATTGGTATTTCTACCAACACCACACCATTATCAGACTATATGGGTGTGAGTTGCCCCCATTTAAACTACCTAGATTTGTGCCTATGAGGTTACTTGCCTTGGAATACTTCAGGCAGTTTGGTTATGTGGATACGCTCCACTTTTCAGGAAAAGGTAAGAAGGCACAGTTAAAAATCAGAAATCAACTTGGCCATTTACTTCTCAATGAGAGGGATGAAGGGTGGAGAGAGGCAGATAGAATACTTGGGTGCCTGGGTCTCAAATACAGCTTCATATGGAAACCCTATGACCCCAACAACTTCATTACAATGAGGAGGCTCAAATACAAATTATCTGCTTATGGTCATTATAGCCTTCCTAACTTAGAAAAATATGCCAACCAAAGCAAGTGGAGAAGAGGAACTTTAGAAGAAGATGTGACCCAAGAAGAGCTTAATCAAAGAGCTCTAAGAAACCTCAAGAAGATGGCTGACCTTGAGTTTTATTCACAGGTCACCTCACTGCCAAGCACACAAACTGGAGCAGCAGCGTCCTCCTCAACTGCCCAACATCAAGCTACAAGAACTGGTGAAAACATCGCAGGAAAAGGCAAAGAGATGGAGCAGGAACAGCAACTAAAACAACAGCAGCAAGCAGAAGGGCTGCAGCAAGGGCAGCAAGAAGAATCAGAACAGCAAGAGCGTCAACATCAAGAAGAACAAAGGCAGGAGCAGTCTGCCCAGCAAAAGGAAACAGTGGAGACTCCTCAGACCACTGAAAAAACGGTGCCTGCAAGACAAGACACTACCTTTGATGCCTCGATCCTCCAAACCCCTCAAAAGGAGGATACATTTGTCTTTAGAAAAAGAGACAGAGAGACTCCCCTGACATCCTCTGTAGACCAGGGAGAGAAAAGGCAGAGACTCAATGATTTTCCAGAGGAGGATATAGCAATAAGAGAGGCATTGGGCATGGGCCCACCCAGCAGAGAAGCTTCAGCAAGTTCCTTCCAGCAGGAACAGGACAGGACCATGGGAGGGGAGGTCAGCTCCTCCAGCCAACAGAAAGAAGGACAAGTAAGCATCAAGCAGCAATTTATAGACATCAAGAGGAGGAGTGATCCTATCAAAGTACAACTGTACAATCACCTGCTAAACATGGCTCCTTCCAATCAGCAGAGACTTATGTCTGCTTTTGATGTAAGTGAAGGCAAAATGATAATGAGTCACTTTATGCCTACGGCGCTCCAGCCACAATCTACTGCTGACTATCTTAGGACTAACCTAGAGGTCCTCGCCAAGGACATACACCCTATGGACAAAATTGAGCTGCATAAGCAAACTGGCGAAATGGTGTATGCTTCATTGGCTGACAAAACTTTGGAGAATTATAAATTAACAAGCAGTCTGAATGCCACAGCTTCCCAGCTAGAATTGGAGAGGGCCTCTTCTCAGGCCAAAGACAACAGGATAAAATCCCTGGAGGAAATCATTATAGAAATTGGGCACAATCCCAATGACATCAAAGGGATACAAGAGATCCTGAAACTTAGAGATGCTGATATGGCTGCACTAAGAAAGAAGATCAAAATTCCAGCCACTATCCATCCACAGACTGATGAGGTAGCAAAGCAAAGACATGAGCAGGATTCTACTGCCCTGCTAGTTTCCATTTACAAAGAGCTTGTGAAAGCACAAGAAAAATTGGGGCAATATGAAGCTACACAAGCAGCTCAACAAGCACCATTAAAACAAGCACAAGAAGGGCAAACACCTCAGCCCCCTCCTCAAGTCATCAATCTTGAGGAGACTGTTCCTACTACTGTGCCTCCACCTCAGCAGGCTGAACAAACAGCCACATCTACTTCAGCAGCACCCATCAGCACAGATCAGAGCCTAGATATGCAAAAGCTAAAGAATGAAATACAAGTTTTGGAAGCCCAGATGACAGAGCTGAATGAAACTAAGGAACAACTGGCCAAGGTAAATGAAAGGCATGATAAGACAAAAAGAGAAGTGGGAGAGAAGGCCAGGGAAATCAAAGCCCTTAAAGACAAAATCAAGGAGCTTGAGAATGAGCTCAAGCTAGATAAAATCATAGCTGAGATCAGAGCAATGATATGGTCCAATATTGGTAAATCCATCAACAACCAATGGCCATACATCGAGACAATCCATGAGCAACTAGAGCTCATTCCAAAAGCACAGAGGGAAATCCGAACATCAAGGGCCTTATTGGGAAATATGCCTGAAATTGCTACAAGAATGATCAATGTGCTCAATCACAAAACAAGTTCTCAGTTGGCCACCATGGGAATTGCAAATAGAACTGAAACTATTCAAATGATCAAGAGGGTTCTTACTCTTAGAAATCTGGTACAGACATTGGACAGAAGAGCCCAGGATATGCAAACAGAGGTAAACAGGTTCATGGAGAGATTCCAGGTATTGCAGAATAGAGGACTCCCTAGCTTGCTGAACAGCGGAGGGAAATTATTCACCCATGAACAATATGCTAAAAGAGTGAATGTTTTTGCCACAGCACAGGTCAATGAGAAGGCCAGCACTTCAGAAGACACAGGGCCTATTACAGGGCAGATTTTCTATGGTAAGATAGAAAATCTATTTTATATAATGAATGAAATTAATCATTTGTTTGATGTGGCCCCAAATTTTTTCAAATATACTGAAGCAGAAGAGACAATGGAGGCCATCCTCAGGCACCAGCTCCCTACACAGGAATGGTGGACAGATGCAATCTAGAGAATATTGTAAACAGTAACTCATGCACCAACTTTTGTTTTTCCTACAAATTTTGATGAAAAGAAAAGTCAACAAAGTCAGCAGGCATCATAAAATCAAAGCTGAGCCAACTCAGCGGATGTAGCGGCCAACAAAGCAGAAAAAGAGAACCATAGCTGGCAAATCCGAAAACTCACTGCGCAGGCAAAAGTAAATGCGTACCTCCAGAATTAATACAGAGTAATGCAACCGACTCAGTGACTCCTAAAAGTCAAAACAATCCTCTGACAGACATGAAGGGCATTTACGCTGCATTTAACATTGTAATAACTTCTTGCCTACTTTCTAAACACTACTGAAGATATTTTCTCTCTCTCAGATGACTCAATACCTGAGATATTTTGTATACATATTTCTATATAACCCCTTCGCATGAGATAGCAAGGGTTGTTGTGAATTTCTCCTGAAGAGTCTCTTATGCTGTAATTGTTTTCTGAAAGTTAATAAAGGAAGCAATGGAATTTCGTGGATGCTTGATGTGTTGAAGATGTTCTGTGCCTGTTCATGACTGCTGGATCCCTGCGTATCTTACCATGCAATAAGTCTCTGTAACTTTCTCCATGTTTAGTTTGTTTTGTTATAAATCCATATACGCTATCTGATTTCCAATATTAAGCAACAGAGAAAAAGAATAACTCCCAGGATTTGCTCACTGAGCACCCTGAGTTCAGTCTGTGTTGTTTATAAATGTTTTCTTCGGGTGTAATCTATATAAAGTGTGATTCTTAAGCTGCTGCACTTTCAGAATACATCTTTCACATTGACCACTGTCACAGGAATTCATACTTTGCTCCTGTGCTCTGCGTTCATTTTCATTTCACCAACATAACAGAAAATTCTTAACAGATTTCTGCTGGTTGACATATATCATCACTTAAGTCTAAACTTGTCTGTTAAATACACAATAGGCCTTGCAGTTAGAACACTACTCAACATGTAAGATCATCTCACAGCATCTAGACTCCATTGCCCAATGGAAACTCACCATCAAAGTATTACATCATAAGACCTGAAGGAGATCCTTCAACCAAAAACATAAACCAAAAACCTGAGCACAATAGCTAGCCTAAAACACCATCATAACAGAGACAAATCATAAAGAGAGAGCCCTCTCTGATCACAGTTTGGCTAGAAGCTGTGATCCAAAGATTGGTTAGTGGTTACCCCGGCCGTATTCCCTTGGGAGTCATAGGGAACAACCTGGGTGTTAACAGTTGGGAATAACTTCAACGACGAATAAATGGGCATTAAGAAATTGGTCGTCAATTGAACCTCTTTATTCTCATGATTCAAGGTGATATAGATGATCTAAACCCACATTTGATCTTCCCGGCTTGATAATGACTTCAAAGGTAAAATCTTGAAATAACAAAAGCCAACAAATTATCGTCCCTTAAATCATAGTTTTATTAACCAAGTATTTCAAAGATGAATGATCTGTAAAAGAATTAAATGAACCTCCTAATAAATAATGTTGGAACTTTTGGAGAGAGTACACCACAACAAGATATTCTCTTTATGTAGTTTTATAATTATTCTCCATATTATATAGTTTTCTACTCGTAAAATATATGTGATGATCCAAGTTTCGTTCTCCTCATTACATCAAGATATATCCTAACATAATTTAGGATGCATCTATATGAACATGGAATTCCTTATTCCAATTGGGATAAACCAAAATTGGTGCAATTGCAAGTTTCTCTTTTAGAGTGTCAAATAAAGAATCACATTTAGAAGACAAAACAAACCTCTCTGAAATCTTTAAAATATTCTCCAGCAGTGTGGTGATTAAAGAATAATTTAGGATAAGGCTTTGATAATGTCCAATGTTTCCTAGATTCGATCGCAACTCCTTCCCAATAGTTGGAAGTGGCATGTTTAATATGACCGCAACTTTGCTTGGGTCCACACAGACTCCCTCCTTGCACACTATATGACCCAATAATATTCCAAAGGGGACAACAAAAATGCATTTATTCAAGTTTAGAGAGATTTGAAGTTGTCTGCATCTATCAAACATAACTCTTAGCAACGTCTAATGATTTTTTAGTAGATAATAAATTGTCCAGTCATCCATGTAGACCTTAAGGAACTTTTGAATATAATATCGGAAGGCAACTATCACAATTAATGAGAAGATAGTAGGAGCATTCTTTGATCCAAATGAAATTACATTATATGCATAAGAACCCCATTCGGTGGTAAATGTGGTTTTCTTCTTATCTTCCTTTGCAATCCTAACCTGGTGATAACTAGAGAATCCATCTGTAAAAGAATAAGCCTCATTTCCCACAACATTGTCCAAAAATTCATTGTTGAAAGGAGTGGGGAATGGATCATGTACACAAGAATTGTTGAGACTTTTATAATCAACACATACCCTAATGTCTTGGGAATATTTTTTTATCTTGGATGACAATGGGACTTAGCCACTCAGTGTCATCAACCGAAAATATAAGTCTAGTAGCCAAAATATTATCAATCACCCTCTTCACTTTCCCTTTTACCCTTGGATTCAACCTGTAAGGATGATGCTTGATTAGTCTTGCATCTAGTTTCAAAGCTATATTCATCTCCCCAAGATCTCCTTTAATTCATTTTAGTTCAAAGACTTCCTTGGTAATTTTATCATCCCAATAGTCACCAATGGAGGTGAGCTTGGGTTTCTCTTCAGTCCTAATATTTAAATTCTTCACTTTGATTGGTTGCAAATTTGGTGCATTTGTGACAGGGTCTTCTTTTATCCCTTTTCCCTTCTGATTCTCTAAATGTCAAGTGACTCAATTCTTCTAGATCATCATTAGGTTCTCTATTAATTTTCCTACAAGCTACAACTGCATGAAGCCCTAACTCATATTGATGTGCCAAAGCACTCCCAAATGGGAATAACACCATTTTAATATCATTTAAAGCTTCAACTATTATTTCATTAGTGTCATGAAATGAAAAATCCCTACAATACTGGTTAGTCATTGTATCCCAATTTTTTGTTTGTCTTTTCAATTCCCCCTTCAAATACCAATCTCGCATAATAGTACCCAATGTATGAATGAACTAATGCATCCAAAGTGTAGCCAGTATGCCCGTGTTTGTCCAAACAGAACAACAATTCTGTATATGCTTTTGGGGGCTAGTACATTCATCATAAATAGGAATTTTGCTAGAGTTTTTTTCCACAGGGAAGAATCTATGCACCATGGCATTTTTAACAATACCCCATCCATGAAATTGGTCATGATGGGTGTTGTGTAGAGTTCTTCTCGAAGATGTACGAAAAGAAACCACTTTAGACTGTGGATGAAAAACAATCTCAACAGTAAAAATGGTTGTAAAATAGTGTGGATCTACAACAAATGATAGAAACAATACCTGCCAAAGTCCTGATCTATGTAAGAGAAATAGTTAAACAACATAATGGAATAAGAAAATAAGTGCCAATAACTCCAATAATCCCATGGAAACTAGATATAAATAATATGTTTTATTAGATGAAACCTGTGAAGGGAACAAATAATGTTACCAGTCCCCCTCTATGGGATGGGTTCTTGGCTATCCTTAATGTCTACAACTTTGTAGAGTCACTCTCTTCTCTACAATGTGTAAACCCAACAAACAAAATGTTTGAGCTCAACAAGAAGTCAAAAGAAAAGTAAAATGGCGAACGACAGTGATAATAATTAGAGATGCCACAATGAGTGCAACAATGAAAATGATCAAAAGTGAAGAATGGATGTAAAACCCTCCAATTTATAACAAAATATTAGGTTATTCTCAAATAATGGAAAATAATAAAATATTATTAACCAAATTCTAGAATTAACCGTTTGGAATATCTTATTATAGTTGATTGGAGGGAAAAAGATTTAAATTGGTTAAATACTTCTATTTAGAAATAATAAATAAATAAATAAATGATTTATTTATCATCTCAAGGAATGTGATTAAGGAATAATAAACAAATAATGATTTGTTTAAGTATTCCTAGAGGATTTAGTCAAACTTGACAAGGAATAATAACTAAATAATGATTAATTAATTATTCCTAGAGAAAAATAAGAAAAATAATGATTTATCTAATTATTTCTCATGACTAGGTCAAATATGACAAGGAATATTAGATAAACAATGGTTTAAATAATAATTCCTAGAAGATAATTAAATAAATAATGATTTATTTAATTATTCTTCATGGGTTTAACTAGAAATAACTTAACAAATGTGGTTTATTAAGTAATTTCTTATAGTCAAAGAAATTTAACTATGGTAAAATTGTCCCTACATGGTGTACTTCGATCCAGCTAGTAATTTATGGCTAGATGATCAGTTTTTGGTGATAACAATGGGATACCCATGTCTTGTAGGGGTCGCTCGTAATGAAATATTCATCAAGGAAATATTTAGACTTTTTTTTGGGAATCAACTTCTTGAATAACATTTACAACAGATTCAGTGCCATTGAAAATAGGATAATTTCGTACCTCAGAATCGATCCAGCAAGGACATTTGGCAGTTGCAAAATATCATGAATGAAACTCATGATCCCCCTACTGCCAATCCTCCATCACAACATTAGACCCTACTTTGGTGCTTTGGACACTTCTTCAATTGATGAATCCAACAACCATAAGGTTAATGTAATCCTCCCTATTCCTGGCAATGAGTTGATACAATTGATCTAACAAATTGGGTTCTTCAACATCATCTATAGCTTCGGTAAAACTTGGGCCTTGATACAGATCTAACATTTGTATGACCTAAACTCCATCCACCTCAAAGGTCATATTTTCACATTTTAGATCAATCACTGCATAATTTTCAAATGACCAGTCAATGCCCAATAAGGATGGATATGGATCCTTTTCACCCATAATATCAATTACATCAAAACCTTCGTAATTCTTAATGCCTGTGATATCAACCTCGAAATATTCTAATCTACCAATAGGGAGAATAAAATACTAGTTTTCCATGCATAATTGAATGGGTGAGAAGACTAATTTGGGTTTCCCTAGTGCCTCCCAAGTTTTTCTCGATAAGATATTGACATGTGAGCTACGATCTAACATGGAATCCTTGATCTAGTATCCACCAATCTCAACATAAACCCAGAATTCTCTTCATATTCTCTTCTTATTTCACTCAACCCGCCTAGAATTTCTTTCAAGAAGATTAGAAAAAATAGATTCTTCTAAAAATGGATCATCTTTCACAATAGATTTTAACATTTTCCGCAACTAAACAACAAGTTTCTCATCATTAATAATTTGTAAAAATGGCTTAAATCATTCCAAAATTGGTTGAAATATCTCTCATGAGGGTCTAAGACTTTTAGTCTTCACTTATTCTTGTTTTTCAATTTGAGGTCCTTGAGAAGAAATTAATTTTCGGAATAACTTTGTTGCATCTATATATCATTCTTTCTGTTGATTGGAATCATATTATTTTTTTGGTGACACTAGCCTTATGACTGTTGGTTTTTCAAAGGTTCCAACATCATCTTTGGTTATTTTTCCTCCTCTAGCCACAATATTAATATTCAGTTTTGTCAATGACTCTTGTTCTTGTGGTTCAACAATAATAAAATTAGCTCCTTTCATTTGATTATGCTCTTCCTAGGGGGAAATAAGCTCTGTAAAATATTTTGTAACATGGGTATTCACCTCACAATATGAACACCAAGGTCTTCTCAGCATTCGGCGTTCCATTAATAAAATAAGGTCACAATATTAATATTCGGATGTGTCACTAGTTTTGGTTCTTGTGGTTCAACATTAATCAAATTATCTCCTTTCATCAGGTTACGCCCTTCCTAAGGGGAAATAAACTCTAGACAATATTTTATAGCATGCGTATTCACGTGACAAAGTGAACACTGAGGTATTCTTTTCATTGGACATTCCCTTGCAAGATGACCTTTGCCCCGAGGGCTCCTCCTCTTTGCCCTCGAGGAAATTCATTTAATAGGAAATATGTACAATCTAGGCAATCAACCAAAGCATCTAAAGACCAACATTGATTTGAATGATGTGTGGGTGACCCACATAATTCACAAAATATATTTTGGTCACATTGGAATACTTTTGTAAAATAGGACATAAACAAGGTGAATGGCCGAAGGACATACAAATTTCATGGAACTAATTCATAGACATACAATGATGTCGAGGAAACACCTGATATTGATTCAGACCTTAGAAAGGCATTGCCGATGAAATATGTGTAACTCCAGGATTATGTAGTGGCGGAGGAGAAGGTCCCATAGGCAAACTAGATGATGTTGGAACCCTGAGCCACAAACATCATATGACATGATGTCCTTTGACCTAGCAGTGTGTGCACCAAACTTGGAGTCACATAGTTCGCGTAGGAGAAATATCCTCGATCCTCTCAGTAAGAGTAGCAATCTAATTCTATAGTCCCACAATGGCAGGATCAACAGAAGGAGCACCCAATTTGTAATCCCGAGGATATGCCGCCATTGCTTCAATCTACATTGCCTATTCTAACACATCCTGTAGTATGTCAATCTTTTGTTGCGACAAAAAAATCCTAGTCATCGGAATCAAATCCTTAATAAATCAATCCCTCTGATGATGAGGATCAATAGGGTATGATAGTTTGTTGATAGAACCTTTGAATCTCTGCATACACTTCCAAGAAGATTCCCATTCCCTATGATGGATATCCAACAATTCCACCAAACCTTGCTAATTAGACTAAGGTAACTTAAATTCTTGAATATATTCTTGTTTGACAACATCCATAGTAGTGTTGGGATTTACATCAATCCACTTAATAAACCATTGAAGTTCCCTATCCCTTAGATGAGTTTGGAATTCAATAAGTTTAGTGGCATCAAGAATCTATCGAGACCTCCAAACAACTTCACACAGATACGAATTTCGCTCAACATCTTCGCCACCTCATCTCAAAAATTTTGAATATCGAGTATGTCATCTAGCCATATTTCCAACCATGAGGCCTAGGCTAAAGAATTATAAATCCCTTGGAACTTGACTAAAGTGATTAACTAAACTAGATTGACCACCATTGTTGGAACTACGTCCGCCACTAGAAATAACAACACTATCTATAATATACATGATGAAAATTTATAGTCTTAGTTAACTTAGAAATAAATTGATCAATATTTTGATATAGTACGAGGGGAAGGTTAGGGAGAGGAGGAGTTGTACTGTTATGTTGCGAGTAGTTGCAAATGTGAACAGACTCATCTTCAAAGAACAATCACCTCATTACAAAATACATATCATCATCTACTATAATATGCCCCCCAGACATCATAATCAGTGGCACAGATGGCTCAGGTGTGTGAAATCCTTCTAACTTTGAGTGGGGCCTACCAGTCCCAACTAAACTTCTTGTAAAACTACCACCGTCATCTCCTACTTCACTAGATGAAGATCCCTCATACTCCCCTCTTCTCTACAACTTGGGACTATCCATATTATACCTCTACGATGTTGAGCTTTTTACCGCTTCTCTTGTCCTTTGTAACTCTCTCCTTCTACACCTAATCTCCTGTAACTTCCTTTCTCTCCACTTATTGGCCATTCTCTCCCTTCGCAATGCTCTAAAATTTCGTTCTTTGTGCAACTCTTCTTAGTACATTGGAATAGCCCCTCATTTTCCATAACTGGAAAACATTCCACCCCCTAGGTCTGACCCCCAACACATATATTTTTAAGTGGCCATTCAATCTTCTTGGAACGGTAGCAGATTTTCTTTAACCATCAATACCTTGATCCACAAGGGAATTTGTTTTTAAAATATTCCCCGCAACCTAAAATTGAAAACTACTTCTACTCTAGAAAAAGACTGATGATCTTCATATTCAAATTCAAAATATAACCTTCTACAGTCACAGTCACCTAGAAATCAACATCCATTATTAGATCTATATCCAATCGGAGGATTTTAGTCAAATCAGTTGTTGACCAATCTCTACAAATCCATAGCTGACACCCAACCACTACCTTAACTCGCAATCATTTTAACCAATATTGTAGCTTCTCAAGAAACTCACAACAAAAAAATTTGTATTGGTCAGAAGTAATTTCAACATATAGAGCTTCTGATTTAACCCAATCTAGGTTCTTCTGCCTTAGCTAAGTTTATTGCAAAATAAAATGATCAACTTTCTCATGCCACTAGTTTTGAATAGCTCTACCAAAAATTATATATACCATGATCTAGATCCCTTTTAAGCTTAGGGTATTACAAACATAACCATTTGTTGGTGGAAAATTTCGAAGTGATAGTGACCCAAGGTTTGGCTTAAGTTTCCAACAAAAGAGGTCATCGTATTATAGCTTTTTGCCGGAATTTTCACTCCCTTTTTATCAAACGAGTGTCTCACCTGAAGTGAGACAGAACCATTAAAATGATTAAGGGATATAGATTATATTTAGAACATTATTTGTGCCACTAAACTCTTATTATCCATGCAACTATACTATGACTGAGACATGCATTCATCATAGAATAACCAAAGACATCATTCATAATAAAAGTAACAATAAATTTTAAAACGACACTACATGTTCATTAAATCAATGAACGGAAAATCCCAAAACTCCCTTTATATTAAGATTTCCATGCATTACATATCAAATAGATCTGTGGGACCTTCCCAAATCAAATATTACACTAAATTTTGTAGCACATAGATTAGAACCTCTATGCAGATGCAGAGTTCTATAACAACTAACAATAAACACATAGAACCGAAGCTCAGTATATGGAAAAAAAAATTGAATCATCCCTCTATTCCTTCCTTTATAGGTTGTCTCGCTTGATCTGGTCTTCTTGGGGGTTTCTTTGCCACATCATTGATTTGGTCCTCTTTGGCGGAATCCTGGATCCATTTTCCTATTGATTCCTTCAATTAAACCCACTTTCATGTTTCCATGGTGTGATTACCTGTTTTTTGGATGTGAAGGTCCCAACGTTTTAATTCTCTACAACGTTTAAATTTTCGGTGACTAGCTTCTGATGGATTTATCCATTTATCTTCTACAACCTTTTTTCTCCATATTTTTCCCAAAAACTAAAGGACCCAACATCTCTCCTTCTTCATCTCTCTATATCACCCTGCAAACATACAAATTGTTTCTCCATATCTATCTATATCTCCCTCCCTCTCCCTCTCCCTCTCCCTCTCACTCTTTCTACCCCTTCTCTCCCTTTGCCTCCCCTTCTATCTCTCTTCCCTCATACTCTTCTCTCTTCCTCTCTCTCCATCTCCCTTGTCACTCCCCCTCTCTCTCTCTCTCTCCACTTTTCTCTCTCTATATTTCTTTCTTCTTACCTCCATTTATCTCCCACTCAAAATCCATCTCTATCTCTCCCAACCTCTCAAATCATATCTCTCTTTTGTTCTCTCCCACCTCCCACTGTCTCTCCCCACTCATCTCTCTCTCTCTCTCTCTCTCTCTCTCTCTCTCTCTCTCTCTCTCTCTCTCTCTATCTTTGTCTTACAACTCTATTAATTATCTCCATCCCTCTCTCATTATTTCTCCCCCTTCTCTCCATCTCTCTTTCTTTGTCTTTCTATCTCACCCCCAAACATATACACTCTCTCTACATCTCTCCCTTGCCACTCCCTCTCTCTCTCTATATGACTTGAACTTCTTCCTTCCCTATATTTTCTTTCAACTCCATCTCTCGAGTTCCCTCTCTTTCTTGGAGACTCTCTCCTCCTCTCCCTCTCTCCATATTTGTGTCACCCTCTCTCTCTCTCTTACCCTTCTCTCCCACACTCTCTCCTCTATATTTCAAAAATTTTAAAGTATTTTGACAATTAAAACATTATATTTATATAAAATAAATATTTTGATGTCGTACAACAATATTTTTTTATATAATACATATTTAAAATGCAAGATTTCAAATTTGTGTTGTACATTCACCTAGAGGGAAAATGATAATTTTCCATGGAAATATTATCTAAAATTTTCCAAAATATTAATGTTCCACCTACCTCCATCAGAGATACATAGAGGACTTCAGGTCTTCCAATTGAAACTGTTTAGGTTTTATTTCCTTAGGTAGATTTAGGTTATGATTACTTTAAGCTTTAAAATATATTATATATTTTATTATGCTAGATTTATAAATAAAAATCAATTTAAATAAAATTGACATATTGAGTAACCTTGTATGACTCTTTTTGTTTTAATGCCTCTTTTGCTAACACCTACGACGTATATCAACCACATTTATTAATGTGGTTGTGCTAATGTGTGTGTGTGTGTGTGTGTGTGTATATATATATATATATATATATATATATATATGAAAGTTAATAATATTATATTAATTCGTCAAGTGCCACTGGTACAACTGGTTGAGGATGGGCCTCATTAATAAGGCAACCTAGGATCAAACCTCACGGAGTTTGTTGTGCCCGTGCTAGGGGGAGTATACATGCTAAAAAATCTAGTCAGCTTAGTGTTGGTGTGGCCCACACTGGGTGCGATCTTCGGGTGACTTTGACGGTTTAGATGCCCCTGAGTCGCAGTTTCTCAAGTCACAGGTCAATCCTAGAGGATTCAATGTTAACATTAAAATATATTAATATTATTTTGTTTTATATTAATATCAGATTTCATAATTTAATTTAATTTTAATAATAATAATAATATTAATAATATTTTTTAATAGTAATATTAAATTTAATAAGATTTATATATAACATGATAAAAAAAGTTATAATAAAATTTGGAATTTTAAAATGTGGTGAAAACTTAAATTTTAGATATTTATTGATTCTAAAATCTAAGTTATGGGATTCATTTTTTTATAGAGGCTCGATCGATCCATATAGCTTGATCAAGCCACAATTCTCGATTGAGCCCCTGCTAATAATGTAAGTGGTTCGATTGAGGTTTTTGAAACCCTCGATTGAGCTATTTGAATTTGAATTTTAAATGCTTGATCTAGTGCTTTAAGCACTCGATCAAGCCTATAAAGTCCTAAAATCCATAATTTCAGCACCTCTTCTACAAAATTTCCTGCAACAACATTTTGTACCCTAGTGGACTTAGGGGAAAAAAACCTTAGGTGGTGGAGTTGATAATGTTGGATTCATGAAGGAATCCTATATCCAATGGCATATGAGTTTGACATTTTTGAATTCATGTGATATTTTTCATCTAATTTCCTTTAAACATAATTCTTGAAATTTTTTTGAACAATTTTAAAGAGGTTGAATGAAAAATCAATATCATAAAATATACACAACAAAAAAATTCCACAAAATACCATTAACTTCATTTACAAGTCCTCTTCAAAAGGGTACTCTTGGTTTTTCAATTTATTTAAATAGTTGAAAAAATATTTACGTGAACACATGTGTCTGCAAAATGCAATTGAAATTTTACTTTGCCATCTTCAAAAAATAATAAAAAATATAATTTTGCATAAAAATATTTATTTAATATGAAAAAATTAGCTCTCTTTGTGTACAATTTCATTTAATGGAAAATTGACATATTATATGACACTATATTTTTTTGCAAAAAATATGATTAGGACAACAACATAATTCTCCACAATTTTTCTTTTTATCCGAATCAAAATTCACAATGCTTATATGAATTTTGAGGGCTTTAATCCGATAAAAGAGGAAAAACTTAAAATTTCATCGCCACGTTTGGCCCAAAAGTGTAACTCATCTTCATGCATTCACCCATACTTCTTTACGAACATCTCAATTAACACTTTGTTATCCATATCCATGTCTTGACAAGACTCTATGCAACATCCTCATTAGTTTCTCTAGCCATATGGTCAACCTATTCATGGTTACATATTCATCATTAAACATGGTTAGTCATCATAATAATCTTATGGCAATGTACTAATATAAATATTCATCTATGGTCATTCATTACTTTATGTATTCATCATTTCCTTATCCACTTAGCATATCATTTGAAAAATACCTATCAGTGGATATTCATTCTTGCTTATTCAATATCTTGCAATTCTATCTTGTATATTCTCTTATTCATTAGCATATATAATATTATTTTCCACATTTGAGGAAGAATTCAACATAGGAAGAGATGATTTGAGAGATTCCCCCTCATAATTATGGTACTTCACTTGGTCATGTGCTTCTACAATTATCATTTAATTGAGCTGTTCACATAAATTCTAGTCAACATCTTGACTATAACATCTTTCACAACTATTGTAACTTATTTTTTACATTAGAATAGTTTACAAAATTATTTTTATTGAAAAAAAAGATAAAGAAAAAGATAAAAATCAAAATAAGAAAAGAAATCAAAAATCAAAATAAAAGAAAGGAATAAAGAAAAAGAAAAATATATTGTTATTTCTTAAAATAAGAATTCACATTTAAATGCCACTATATTGTATAATTTTATTTGGTAATTATGTATTTTTCAAAATAAATATTAAAAAATAAAGTTTGATGTGACTGCCACCAAGGACATATTTCGTATGCATATTCCAATGGTTACAATGGTGCACGCCAAGATCAATGGCCTTCGATGAATTTCGAGACCCCCCACATTCCCGATAGTTATTGGCGGGTCGGGCGGGGGTTGTCCACAAAGTGGTTTCCTTGATCCCCCTTTTGTAGATGTGTCAAGCTCTAAAAAATTGTGGGACCCACTCCACTTGAAACTATTTACTACTACCACCCCACACCACCACCCCCCCCCGCCTCACAAACCACGTATCCTCCTCTGCCATTACCTCTGTCATCCTTCCATTGTTTTTAGATTTAGTTACTTCTCCCTCTTAACTAGCCAAGTGACCATTGTCACATTTATAACTCCTACCAATCTTCAACTCATTTAATTCCCTGTGCCAATAACAGTTAATTTAAAAGAAAACCGTTATGATAAAAATCATAAAGTTATTACCCTACCAAAACAAATTATTTTACCTCCTACTTGCAACCATAATTTCAAGAACATCATCTGAGAAATTTCCAACGACCGAAAGCTACCAATCATCACTACTCTCGGGTAAATTCTTAATTGTCCTCAATACTATTTATTTTTTCCCAAATGGCCAGACATAAAGGAAAATGTAAAGTATCTGTAGAGAATCCCCTTCTACCTCCTGTGATTAATTTAGATTAATTACCTCTTGTTGACACCAACTTCAATATTACTAAAACCCATTGTTGATTCGACTTGTACAAGCTTCACAATTGGCCATTCCAAAAGTATGAGGAATCCAGTGATGAATTCTCTTTCTAAAAATATTTACTTCCTCATTTTTGTTTCCCTCACACACATTATTTCCCAGAATTTGTAACCTGGGATGGATCTCGATACTTTCCAATTCAGAGAGCTATAATTGCTCAAAATAATGAAATTCATTTCTCCGCAACCTCTTAATCGATTTGACAACCCTTGTAATTAAAAACTTGAGAATCTCTTCACCCTTTTTCTACTTATGCCCTTATGCAGATTTACCATAAGATTTCTTTCTCACAGAGAGCCCATATTTTTTAGTCATTCTTACCAGAGAGTTCTGAATTACCTAGGACAAATCCACCTTATCCCTTTGCAATGTTTCTTGAGATGCCTAGATAGGTTATTTCCATGATTTATTGTCTGTTAGGATATCCAAATGATCAGTGGGTAGATGAGGTTATCTTAGGGTTCTTATCAGTCTTTTCATCTAGTAAGAAACCAATTATGTTCAATTACAGTCATTTTTTGTCAGATATAATTCATGATCAGTTCCTAAAGTTCAGTGTTGAAGGATCATTCAAGCACCAATCGATTTTGGTTTAACTGTTTTTATATCACTAGTAAAAAAGGTTCAATTTTCCTCTACAAAAATTGGATGTTGAAGGAAAACCACAACCAGTGATTCATTGGACTTCATTAGTAAGGAAAAATTATGAATATTTCTCTTTTAGTGAATTTGTCAATCAATTTTTGTATATGGAAATTTGTTTGTTAAGTAGTGATGCAGTTCCTAGGGTTTCCACAAATATTAAAAGGATTCTACACTTGAGTGAGCAGTCTAAAGTTGGAGACTGATATTTATACCAGAATTTTACAGAGATTAGAATCTATGGTTTTGAGCTTCCACCTTACAAACTACCAGTGTTCCTCCCCATGAGAATCTTTTCATTAGAATATATCAAACAAATGATTAACATGGATGATATTCATTTTGTTTCTAGGAAGCAAAAAGCTTATTTTAAGTTAAAGGCACAAGTTGACCCATTCATAGTCAACACTAGATCTGTAGAAAAAGAAGTTAATGATCTCTTAAGTTAGATTAAATTTAGATTGTGTTTTAGCTAGTCATATGATCCATTGGGAGTAATATCATCAATGAGATTTGAACAAAAGTATTCACTATATGTGCTCATTTCAAAGCCTAAAATTGAACAATATGCTAACAAAGAACAATAGGAAGAGAACACACTGCAAGAATTTTAATAACAAGTTTCCAGTCAAACAACATTAGAAACTCCTATACTAAAATAAAAGGAATTGAAAATACCAAGAGAAATCATATCCCCAGTAGGATCAGAGTTTCAAAAAGCAATGCTCAAAGTGTTTAAGAGAAGAAAGTTTATAAATGTTGAAGAGGAGTCATCAGAAGTCCAAACTTCTAAAGATCCTACCACAATCATACTTTTAGGAGAACCTATATTCTCATTACAGCGAAAAAAAGAAGCCATTATGGATTCTCCTTCTTCTTTAGGACAATAGTGTATTTTTGCAAAATTCTTAGAGATGAAGAAGAAAAATGAGGCATTAAAAACTTCAACATATGCAGAGTTCTAGAAACAATCTTTCACAACTCAAACTATGTTACTATTTGTCTTAGATAGTGAAAGAGGACAGTTCTAGCTAGCATTTCTAGAAACAAAGGTCCCTGTGCCTAAGAGCATTGATGATTATAATAGCTATGTATTTTCATTTGATACTAAACAGATACATCTTATAGATCAAATTGATATCCATAGAAAAGCAGGAGAAATGATCTATACATCATTGACTAGTTCTTCCATGGCAACATCTAAGCTACATGCATCTCTAAATAACATCCACTCTCAATTGAAGCTAGAAAATATGTCTTCTCTAGCTAAAGATACCAAGATAAAGGGGCTAGAAGATCTAATTTTAAAGTTATGATTCAATCCTAAAGATGTAAAAGTAGTTGAAGAAATAATAAGAAGAAAAATGCAGACATCTAGGAACTAAGGAAACAACTAAATTTAGCAACAACTGAAAATCCTCAAGCACATGAAGTGGGATAGTTGGAGAAGGAAAAGGAAAATAAGCTTCATATGATTGTGGAAAAAAATGTGCATATTCAAAATATGGAGGCATGGATGGAGAAATTAATCAAATAAAAGAACTTCAAATCAGTACTGGAGTAGGGACATCAACAGCAGCAGTAGTATCAATAACAGAAACAGAGTCTACTAGTCAGAATCCAGTAGAACAATTGTCAAAAGCTATGGGAGACCTATCATTAAAGGAGATGGAAATTGAGAAACTAAGAGCTCATTTTGAGAAGGCCCAAGACAACAAAATAAAGGTTGAAAATGCATATCTTGCTGAAATACAGAAAAACTTCAGATTCACCAAAAAGCTTGAAAAATATGAAAATGGATCATTGATAGCATAGACATTATCTGAATCAAAAGAAAAAATATGGATTGATATAAATTCAACTATAACTTAACTATGGACATCTATTGAGATCATTTTTTAACAAGAGGAATTGGTGACAAGATAAAAGGCAACCATAACAAAAATCAAAGAAGATTTAGATCACAAGCCGAGAGAAGAAACCAAAATAATAAAAGTGCTGAATTAAAAAAATAAAAGAAGAAGTGGAGGAATTAAGAATTGAAGGAAGGACTGATACAATCCTAGAAGTAAGAGTTTTGACTAAAAGAAATTTAATGTTACAATTAGAAAATAAATGTCAAAACTTAGAACTACATGTAAAAAAATTCCATAGAAAATTTAATGTCTTATGCCAAAAGGGACTTCCACCTCTAAGAGATTCTAGTGGCCAATTGATTCCACTATAAAATTACCAGCATAGATTACATGAGATAGCAATAGATAGATTAAAGTTTTCTAAAGTCAAAGGGATCATCAGTGGTAAAGCATTCATTGAAAGTCTAGAGTATGATTTATTTATCCAACATGAAATTCAACATTTGTTCATTACTAGGTAAACTTTTAAGAAGTATATAGAGGTGGATGAAGCATATAGAAAAGTAATAAAATTTTCTATTCCAAATAACGAAAGATGGGGAAAATTACTTGAACTCACTGAGTAATACAAAATGTAAAATTTCAAAAACCAGTTGCAGTAAAAGAAGGAACAAAAAGTATGATAACATGAGCTTAAAGCATGGAACTAGTTTAAATCAACAGTCATCAAACAACGCCCTGGAATAGTGTGTTGATTAGTCAAAATCAGTTCATAAAATCTACTTTGTGTTCTATTTTTGTAAAAATCCAAATCAGTTTTGGATAATATTTTATTTTTTAAAGAATTATATTAGATTTGGATATTTTTGAATTACACTATAAATATTATGTAATTCGAAGTAAGAAGGGTTGAACCCTTATGATGATTCAGTGAGACTATTGTACTACTCTGAAACATCTCTAAAGATAATCAAAGGATTTTGACATCATTCTTAACAACTTTTATGTTCATGTGAGTTTTTCTGGTTTATTCATTTATGTTTTCCATCATATATTAAAGGTAACATAGGAGTTAGGGTAATTCTAAGTTAAGTATTAACTTGCATGAAAGCCCATTGCAAAGTTATCATCTTTATGGAGATTAGCTAATTGAAAAGTTTGGTTAAATTAGTTCCTCGACATCTTTAAATTGTTGTCTTCTATCATCTCTTGAATATATTATGTTTGGATGTGGAATTTTTCTCCATGTATCAACTATATTTAATTAATTAAGTATTCAATACAAATTTATTTTTTTCCAAGGAAAAAAACCGCGCTTTTCTATTATAAAAATAAAAGAGCTACAAAAGATGAGTTAACATCCGGCAGCTAAAAACACTGCCTGAAATAGATATGTTGCCACAAGGGCTCGCATCGTTAGTGAACTAACGTGCACAAAGAATATGAAGGAGAAGAGAAAAAAAACGAAAAAAGGGGAAAAACCTGGCTTTCGGCTCAGGTTTTTCGCCCCTTTTTCTTTTCAACCTTGCGCCACTCTCCCACTATGGGCTCGGTTGATACAATGACTAACTGGGTTGTTTCGTTTTGTTGTCCAGTTTCTTTATCTGAATCGGATGTATCTGAATGATGCTGCCGTTTGATGCCTCCCATGCTTGGATCCATGCTTGTCATCTGTTGCTGAGTCTCTGCCTGGAAAGTATCTGACTGTAGTTCCTTGTTGTCTACTGTAGTTTCCTTTTGGGTCTCTAGATCCACCTCCTCTATGATTGTATCGTCCTCCTCTTCTTCTGTTTCTGCATCTTCTGGTACTGTGGGGACTTTCTTTTCCTCTGTTTTCTTCTTTATGACATTGTCTATGTTCTGCCATCCTTTGTGCTTCCTTTGTTGTGGCTTGTTCTTGTTTTGGCTTTTGCATGCATTGAACAAATGACCTGTTTGTTGACATCCCCTGCATCTGAATGCTGTGTTCTCATAGTCCAGAGATTGTTTCCATTGAGTATTGTTGAAGTTCAGGATGATGCTTTCTGGTAATCCCTGGCTGAGATCTACCTCGACGCAAATTCTAGCAAATGTAAAGATCCCTTTTAGATGTCTCTCTGTGTCTATTTTTAACATTCTTCCGAGAGTATTTCCTATGGCTGCTAGGGAAGAAAAATGCCAAAAATGCATCGGAAGATTATGTAGCCTTACCCATACCGGCATTTTTGATACCACCATGGAGTTTGGATCAAAATCCGGGAACCAGGGTGTAACAAATAATCCCGCGCTGCCCCAGAACCATGGTCCTTCGGTGAGAGCTTTATCCCTTTCCTCTTTGGCTCGAAAGACTACTATGAAGAAACCTTTCGAGCAAAGCTGAATCCGGCAGTTTTTTGTCCATGTCATGTGTATCCATTGGTACAACGCATCCGATCTAGGCCAGAAGCCGTTAAATCTACAAATGATTGCATTTTTTTGTAGATCTGTGAAAATGCCCTTTACCTCTGGGATATCCAACAGAATGGATGGGCTTTCTGGTGCTTCATCTACGATATACTGCCCTGGAGGGGTGTTTGCATTTGCATGTTCTTTCCCCTTTTGAGTTCCTGTCCCCTTTGCTGCATCTCTGTAGGATCCTGTAGGTTTTGATGTAGATCCCTTTGATCCACCTCGCAGTCGGAGATTGAGAATAATAGTAGAATCTTTTTCAACCCTGTAGTGTTGTAGGGTGTGATGATCTTGCATGCATAACCCAGAAAATATTAGGTTTTGTGCCGTAGCTGGAAAGCCCAGTCTGACCTGTATCTCTTTTTTTAAATTCAAGACAGTCATCCATGCCCAGATCTGCACACAAAAATGCCTTTCGTCTGTTGATCTAACAAAGATATGTTTCAGTTCTGCTATGTCTGCCTTGTTCTGGTTCCTTGGTAATATTTGTTGCGTTGCCGAAGGTATAGAGACCTCATAGCCCATATCCCTACTCCCCCGCAAACCCGAATCCCTACTCCACCCCATACTTGTTTTCTGGCTTTGACCTTTTAAGAACCGCCCTGGATCTGCAGCACGAAGCCCCGGCGTACCAAAACGAGGCTTGAGAACTGGCATGCTCCACTTGTCTCCATATTCCAACACAGAGTTTCCATACCTACGCAGTGTGTTCTTGAATGCGGGCGTAACAATCCAGAACAGGAGAAGAACTGTTTGATTTGGAGTAATAAACTCCAGACAGAGGGTTTCCGTTGCCGTCGTGCGGTAAACCATCTGCAAAAATGAATAGGGTTGCCCCAGCCGCCATTTGATGAGATTTGATTCGCAAGAGACCTTTCCATCCGCCGATCCAGACCAGAAACTGTGTGAATCGATCTCTAGATCTCCCGCGGCCATGCATCCAACTGATCCAATACGGATCAGGCCTTTTAGGACCTCGACTGCGTAGGGTTTTTCCTCAGAAGCCCTAAGTCCTCGACGCGCCTCCATTTTTTCTCTCCCCATCGATTCATGCCTTTGCGATGGCTTACCCAAACGATACAAAGGGCAGACCATTTGAATTTGGGAGTGAGACTCCGGCCATGAGGTTTCTGTTGCCGCCGCGGAAGAGAAACTCTGCACCAAGACGAAGGAGCATTTCAGTTTGCCCTGATTCGTTTCGTTGGATTCTTTCCCATCGTCCGGTTCAATCCAGGACCCATGAGGCCCAGCCTGCCCATAGTAACCATCGACCAGACGTCTCACCAGTCCGCAACAGAGCAGCTCCTTTGGGACCGCGGCGGCCCTGAGAGAAAACTCTGAAACCCTAAATCCCGTGTTCGCCTCCATCGCCATCCTCATTCATTCAATACAAATCTATTATTATTAAATATCTTCTCATTTACACTTTCAAAATCAATTAAAGTTTTATATTGTTATGATTAAAAAGGAGCCCTTTGAAACTTCTCAAAAATATTTGATTTTTACAAGTGTTAAAGGTTTAATGCATTGGTCATCCAACTCAATTAAAACACTTAGACACTTTGGCACAGTTCCCTAGCCTAGAACTATCTACAAAAATACAACATCATATTGGTACCATTATTAGGGAATGAAGTTTGAAGCTTTTCCCTAGGACAATGACCAGAATTATGTTTTAAAGGTGAATAAGACGTAATCGGGCTAAAATATTTCACCTAGAAACTTCAATGGTTAAATCTAGCTTCATGCAGGCATACCAGATCTCATTCAGATCCAAATATTTTCTCTCGTTTATTAGATTCAAAGAGACTTGTGAGAATTTCATCTATCATATGTAGATCAAAAGCTTCAACTTCTATTACTGCCTCTCTTCCACCTAAGATACTATCACAAACAAAGCCTTTTCAATCAACCTAAATCCCTACAAAATTATCAAATCTGCCACTTAAAGTTTTAGAAATTATTTCTAAAGGAGTTGATCTTCAATCTACATTATGAGTTCATCAACTCGAGTCTTTTGATTTTCCTACTTCCCATTCAAAACCATCCGATACTAAAGTAGATCTTGTACTTCAATAACCTGAATTTAAACCAGTTGATCTTATTTCCTCTGTTATACATACTTATCCTTCGATTTGTTCAAAGCCTAAAGAGGAACTTAAAATTTATACAAATCCCCTAGCCTTTGAAGATCAAGAGAAAATCATACCTAAAGTTTATTATTTGTTCATCCTCATTTTTTCAAGAAGTGTAAAGCTCCATCCTAGCCATCTTCAAGCAAAGTTGTCTCTCCTAAAAATAAAATTAGATTACAACACCAAATGGTTGGATTTAGGCCAATTGTAACAGCTCGATATGCAACATTAGTACTTCCACCAGCATCCCAACTTCATGATTTTCCTGAAGGGTATTTGAAACATTTTCCCAGATTTAATGGGAAAATAGGCTTATCTGCAGAAGATCATTTGGTTGAATTTCTTGATTTTGCAGACAATATGAACATTGAACATGAGGATGTTTATACAAGACTATTTGTTCAATCATTAGAGGGAAATGTTAGAATATGGTTTAGACAATTACAAGAAAATTCTATAAATTCATGGACTGAATTAATCAACATCTTCAAGAATCAATGGGGAATAAAAAAGGATCATTTTTACTATTTAACAAAATTTGAAGATTTGAGAGTAAACCCTAGTGAAATTTTTGCAAAATTTATCAAAATATTTAATAATATTTACAATAAGATGCCACCAGATTGTAACCTCCAGTCACTACAGCTAAAATTAGATTTTCTAAAGAATTGATGATGATTTTGTTGTAATGCTTAGAGAAAGAAAATTTGAAACCTTAGTAGACGTGTAAACCAATGTAATTGAGGTGGAAGTTAGTAGGTTAGAATCTAGTAAATTGAAAGAAAAGGTAGAGAAAGTTGAAACGAAATTGAAAGCTAGAGAGGAAAGTACTTCATCATCAATAATGAAGAAGAAGAACACAAAATTGATGAAATAACCTCTTTATTAAGAATTTTTTCTAATCAAATTCCAAGAATGGAAACTCAACCCAGAGTAACCCAATAGGTTGCAAATAGACCTCCAATTCAATATAAAAGGCCTTTCCAACGACAAATTTTACAAAGATCAAATATTGACCAACAAATTCAACCTACATTAATAATTGATGATCAACACCCTGAAGAAGTTGTCCCTATTCTAACAAATGATATCAATTATTTTGAAGATACATGATCTCAAATTTTTATTGTCCCAAGGATTATCCTCTAGCTCAAAATCAAGTGTCCTCCCAAGTTTCTAAATATCAATATTTTTATGAGTTTCTTATTGTTGAACTGAATAGAATATATGACCTCATATCTAGAAAAGGTCCTAGTAGGCCTGTAAAAATAGGTTAACTTTGATGAGGTTCAAATGAATATTTTTGAAACACCATATGTCCAACCTCAAAATCAGTTACAAGAGTAGTCTTCTACAGAAAAATCCGTTCCAACTATTTTTAATGTTGAATGAGAATTAGAAGGGTAAAAATTCCAATTCCCTTATCTAAACTTTCAATAAATCTAGGTTATAAAATACAAGTCTCCAAATGGATAAAATAATCTAGCTTTAGATGTTTAAGGGGACGTAATTGGCCTACCAGATCAGAAGCCTTCAATAGTTTTTGGGCCTAGTTCATACATGGTTGATGAAGTGTGCCACCTTTCTATGTTACAATAAAAGTTCATGATTTTCTTTTGTACAACTGTATGCTATATTATGGTATTTCCCATAATTTGATGCCTAAATATCATGGACCATCTTCAGTTGCAAATTACCAGGCCATATCATGATTTATACACATTTGATTCAAAGAAAATAAATTTCTTGGGATTAATCAAAGATTTAGTTGTTACACTTGCTCAAATCCCGACGAAAATCATACTATTGGATATAGTTGTTACAGAAATTCCTCCCAAATTTGGCATGTTGTTATCAAGCTCTTGTTGTGCTAAGCTTGGGTGAATCTTGCAGATGGATATGTCCTATGCTACATTTCCAATTTATGGAGGTGAACATTTAAGGTTGTATATAGAAGTAAGGTTCATAAATACTGAATGTAAAGCTAATCAAGCAATAAATCATCCTATATATGCTATTTATCAAGATATTCGGTTTTTTACTTTGGTTGCAAGTGATCTATCTCATCCACAAACCAGAATTGAAGATATTATAAATATGACTTAGTTTTCAAATAATGATGTTTCGAAAATGTATTTTGATGGAGAATTTGTAGAAATTCCCACTATAGATCAACATATTATGAAATATACTAAAAAAAAAATACAAGATCTACTTCTACAACACTTCATGGAAGCTTAATCAAATTGAGAAAGATCAAGAGAACACATATAACTGAGACTGAGAAATCAATCACACATAACACAGAAGAAATAACATGGGGAAAGCCTCAACATAAAACCCCAATCTCTGTATTATCATACAAGTGGAAAATAGTCACAGAATTACACAAAGCCTTAGCTTGGAAGCCAACCAGCTCTCAGTATAATCCCTCTATTGCTCATAGATAGTCAAAGGCCTCTCACAAACCTTCTTCTCTACCTTCCAAGCCTCCTATTTCCTTGCGCAGTTTTTCATGGGGTCCAGTGCTTCCACACATGTGAATTCCCACCTCACACTACTCACTTGGCCCAGTAGTAACTATGCAATCCTGAAGGAGATAAATCCTTCTGCATAGACGAGTTTCCTTTATAGGAAAAATCCATCCAACTAATAGTACACTGTCCCTCCTCTGATCTCAACTGGGTCTTTGTCTGAACTGACATGCATGAGTTATTTATGAGAGAATATTCAGTTATCTGAGGTGCAACAGTTACATGTATGCAAGCATTAACTAACTGAACTTACATTAATTCAACAAACTGTTTAAATTAATCTAACTGGACTTGACTCAGTTAACTGAGCCAATTAATTACAACTCAATATTACAACTCATCATTATCTATTTAACTGATGGATAAATTTCTCAATTAATGGAGAAACTGTTGCATGTCCCCAACATAGACTTCATGTTTGATTTTCCTCAACTAATTAACTCAAGATGAATTAATTAATTATTTTACAAACAACCGCTAAGATCAGATTTGAATTTTACTTCGCTATTTTAGTTTAGGGACTAACTAAAATAGCAATCTATCCCGAATTGCTAAAAAAGAAATGCTATTTTTAGCACTTCCATTTTTCATTCCTTGTTGCTCAGTCCAGCACTGGTTCCTGAACTGCTATTTATAGCAATGCTATTTTTAGCACTTCTATTTTTAGCATTTATTGTTGCCATTTTCAACACTCCCTCTCAACAAGAAAGGCTTCAACTCGAACCTGATCCTGAACCTTTGGAATGTTCTGCATGCAAAACTTCTTCCAAGTGTGGACGCACCAACAACTCTGGAAATAAAAAAAACACCCAACTAACCTCTCTGTTTGGCTAGAAACATACTCTGATGCTGAATCTCCCTATGCTACTGACAAGTGCTCCCTCTCTAACCTCTGAGCTACTGGAACATCTCCATGCATCTCACAGGGTTGGACACCTCTCTGTGCCATCCTGCACTGGTGCAACACTCCTGTGCCTCTCGCATTGTTGCAGCCTGCTAGCTCTGCACTGTCTTGGGATTCCTACACTATAGCTCTCTCTGCCACTCCATCTGCATCTATCTCTACCCACTCAGCTAGTCTTTCTACTCCTCATCAGGGCTCCCATAGCAAAGTCGAATCAAAGAGGTCGGGTACCTCAAGGATCCTGCCCCTATTCAAGCCTTCTTGGGATGATCACTCCACATCACCCCACCTCCAACCTAGAGGCATGGATGCATGTGATACCTTTGCCCACTTGGCTCGAAATTTCCCTCTACTAGAGGTCTCTACATGAGTGGATGCCTCCACTCGATCTCCTCTCGACCTTCCCAGTTGTGGCTACTCCACAACCTCTTGAAGCTGCTTCACCAATCGTGGCTCCTCCACAATCGTCTAAGACTTCTCCTGTGGCTACATGTTGAGAGGCAATGTACTCTCCCTCTCAACCAGCAAGTCTCCATCATTTGCCTTGCTCCTTAAGGTTTTGCATGCATCTTGAACCTCAAGAGCATATAGGTTCTTGACTCTATAAAAATTCCCACTGTAGATCAACAGATTATGCAATATACTAAAACACAATACAAGATCTACTTCTACAACACTTTGCGGAAGCTTAATTGAATTGAGCAAGATCAAGAGAACACATATAACTGAGAATGAGAAATCAATCACATATAACACAGAAGAAATAACCCAGGGAAAGCCTTAGCCTAAAACCCTAACTCTGTATTATCATACAAGTGGAAATATAGTTTGTATTACAAAAAGAACCAGCTCACAAGATATCCTTGTCTCTCTGTAATCCCTCTTCTACTCACAGATAGTCAAAGGCCTCTCTCAAACCTTCTCCTCTGCCCTCCAAGCCTCCTATTTCTTTGTGCAATTTTCCTTGGGTCTAGTGCAACCACTTGCGTGAATTTGCCTCTTCACACACTCACTAACCTCTGATCCAACTGTGCAATCCTGAAGGAGATAAATCCTTCTCCATGGATGAGCTTCCTTTATAGGAAAAATCCATCCAACTGATAGTACATTGTCCCTCCTTTGATCTCAACCAAGTCTCTGTCTGAACTGACATGCATGAGTTATTCATGAGAGAATATTCAATTATCTAAAGTTCAGCAGTTATATGCAAGCATGCATTAACTAACTGAACTCACATTAATTTAAACAAAATGTTTAAATCAATCTAACTGGACTTGAATCAGTTAACTGAGTCAACTAATTACTACTCAAATTAGAACTCATCCTTATCTCTTTAACTGATGGATAAATTCCTCAATTAATGGAGAAACAGTTGCATGTCCTCACATAGACTTCATGTTTGATTTTTCACAGCTAATTAACTCATGGTGAATTAATTAATTTATTTTCAAACAATTGTTAAGTTCAAATTTGAATTTTACTTCCTATATTAGTCCAGTGATTGACTAAAATTGGAATCCATCCTGAACTACTAAAAATAGAATGCTATTTTTAGCACTTCCATTTTTCATTCCTTGTTGCTCAATCCAGCACTGGTACCCAAACTACTATTTATAGCAGTGCTATGTTTAGCATTTCTTGTTGACATTTTCAACACTCCCTCTCAACAGGAAATGAATTCAACTCAAACCCAATCCTGTACCTTTGGAATGTTCTGCAGGCAACACTTCTACCAAGTGTGGTTGCTCCAGCAACTCTAGAAACAAAAAAACTCCCCACTGACCTCTCTATTGGGATAGAAATATACTCTGATGCTAAAGCTCTACCTGCTGCTGACAAGTGCTCCCTCTCTAATCTCTGAGTTGCTGCAACACTCCATGCATCTCGCACCATTGCACACCTCTCTATGCCATCCTGCACTGGTGCAACACTCCTGTGCCTCTCACATTGTTGCAGCCTACTAGCTCTACACAGTCCTAGGGCTCCTGCACTGTAGCGCTCTCTACTGCTCCATCCACATCTGTCTCTACCCACTCAGTCAGGCCTGCTACTCCTCGTCGGGGCTTCTATAGCAAAGTCAAATCAAAGAGTTTGGGTACCTCAAGGATCCTGCCCCTATTCCATCCTTCTTGGGATGATCACTCCACATCACCCCACCTCCTACCTAGACGTATGGATGCATGTGATCCCTCTACCCACCTGGCTCAAAATTTCTCCCTACTGGAGGTCTCTACATGAGTATATGTCTCTACTTGATCTCCTCTGAGCTTCTCTAGTTGTGGCTGCTCCACAACCTCCTGAAGCTGCTTCACCAATTGTGGCTCCTCCGCAATCATCTAAGACTTCTTCTGGCACTGCATGTTGAGAGGTAAACTACTCTCCCTCTCAACCACCAAGTCTCCATCAGCTGCCTTGCTCCTCAAGGCTTTGCATGCATCTTGAACCTTAAGAGCATACAGGTTCTCGACCCGTGAACTGATCTGCTTCACCTGTCTAGTGATGATGTGTCTAAGGAAAACCTTTCCCTTACTGAAGACTACATCATAGCCTTTGTCTTCCAGCATTGTGATCGACACCAAATTTTTCTTCAGTCCTGGTACCTACTTGACATCGGTCAAGGTAATGAAAACTCCATGCTCCCTCTGAAAAACAACCATGCCTACACCTAAGACACTATAATTTTCATCATTACCCATCGCTATAAGTATTTGGAGATATTTCTCCTCCAAGGTACTGAACAAACTCTTGTCACCGGTCATGTGGAAAGAAGCTCCTCTATCAAGAAACCAACCACTAACCACCATGGATGAAACCATGCATGTGAAAAGTGTGAAATCCAACTGGAACTGTGAGGCCAGTGCCTCACCTTCTAATCCTTCCATGGATCCCTTCTTGAATTTCCTCAGTGGACAATTTGTAGCAAAATGGCCCACCTCATAACAATGAAAGCATCGCACTTTTGATTTGTCAAACTTCTTCCCACCATGGGAAGAACTCAATTCGGGATGAGAATCCTTCTCCTTCCCTTACTTTGCCTTACTCACTAAGGCGCAATTTTCTTCATCTTCCTTGGATGAAGAAGATCCATATTTGGTGCTTCTCCGTATCTCGTCTTGCATCAGATCCAACCAAAGTTGTTCCCAATCTGGCAGTTTCTCTCTTCCGTTTATCGATTCTTGGTAGCTATGCCAGCTCTTAGGAAGACCGAGGAGTGCAAGACTCACCATGTCATCATTACCAGTCGTGACCCCCACACTTCCAAGCTCATCCCTGCAGGTGGTGAGCTTGTTCATCTATGTAGAGATCGTGTCACCCTTTTCACACTTGATCTTACGAAGTTTTTCTCTCAGTGCCAGCTTCCTCTAATCGTTGTTTTTCTAATATAGATCTTTCAATGTTTTCCACATCGAAAATGGTGTCTCCTTCCCATGGAGGCTCAAGACAATGTTGTCTCGAACTCCCTCCAGGAGGATTCTCGCTCTAGCCACACATTTCTTCCATTTTTCCAGTTGAGTAGCATCAGTTCGCTTGGGGACTTCTTGATGAATGAAGTCCTTTAGACCATTATCCTCTAATACTACATCCATGCGATCCTTCCAAGTTATATAATTCAAGTTGCCATCAAGGGCATACTCAAGTATTAAACCACTGAACGCCATTGGTGAAATTGAGATGTGATAATAACTCAATTTCTATATTCAAGAACCACAAACTTCAAACTTCTGCTTCTTGTATACTGTACTTCTCCTAGATCACCTTTGCTCTAATACCATGTAGAAATTCCCACTGTAGATCAACATATTATGTAATATACTAAAACACAATACAAGATCTACTTCTACAACACTTTGTGGAAGCTTAATCGAATTGAGCAAGATCAAGAGAACACATATAAATTAGATTGAGAAATCAATCACACATAACACAGAAGAAATAACCCAGGGAAAGCCTCAGCCTAAAACCCCAATCTCTTTATTATCATACAAGTGTAAAATTGTCAGAGAATTACACAAAGCCTTAGCTTGGAAGCCAACTAGCTCTCAGTATAATCCTCTACCCTCCAAGCCTCTTATTTCCTTGCGCAGTTTTTCTTGGGGTCTAGTGCTTCCACACATGTGAATTCCCACCTCACATTGCTCACTTGGCCCAGTAGTAACTGCGGAATCTTGAAGGAGATAAATCCTTCTGCATAGATGAGTTTCCTTTATAGGAAAAATCCATCCAACTGATAGTACATTGTCCCTCCTCTGATGTCAACTGGGTCTCTATCTGAACTGACATGCATGAATTATTTATGAGAGTAAATTCAGTTATCTGAAGTGTAGCAGTTACATGCATGCAAGCATTAACTAACTGAACTTACATTAATTCAACAAACTATTTAAATTAATCTAACTGGACTTGACTCAGTGAACTGAGCCAACTAATTACAACTCAATATTACAACTCATCCTTATCTCTTTAACTGATGGATAAATTTCTCAATTAATGGAGAAACTATTGCATGTCCCCAATATATACTTCATGTTTGATTTTCCTTAACTAATTAACTCAAGATGAATTAATTAATTATTTTACAAACAGCTGCTAAGATCAAATTTGAAATTTACTTCACTATTTTAGTTCAGGGACTAACTAAAATAGGAACCTATCCCAAACTGCTAAAATTAGCAATGCTATTTTTAGCACTTCCATTTTTCATTCCCTGTTGCTTAGTCCAGCACTGGTACCTGAACTACGATTTATAGCAGTGCTATTTTTAGCACTTCTATTTTTAGCATTTCTTGTTGCCACTTTCAACAAAATTTTATAAGGATGGAGTTGGAGGAATTGTACTCATTTCACCTAGAAAAAACATAACCCAATCCTTCAAATTGGATTTTGAAGTCACAAATAATGTGGCATAATATGAGGCTTTAATTTTAGGATTGGAATTAGCTAAAAAGTTGAAAGTACAAGACTTGGCAGTGTTTGGTGATTCAAAATATATTGTAAAACAAATCAGAAATCTTTTTCAAACAAAACATCCTAGACTTAGAGCTTATAGAAATGAAGTATCGGACTATGTGGAAAATTATTTTCAGGCTTTGAATATCTCATCAATTCTGAGAGAAGATAATATCCATGCAAATTCCTTGCCAGTTCCTATAAGCTCTTTTAAAATACCTAATCCTTTACAATTACACTATCAGATTGAATTAAAGTATAGACCTTCCGTTCCAGACAATTTAAGACACTCGCAAGTCTTTGAAGATGATGAGAAGTTGAAAAATTTCTTACAAGCCATTGATGAATTTTCATTTTTACATGTTGAAGAAGAAAACAACAATTAAATGAAATCAAATGATGGTGATTCAGATATGAACTTTAAACAAAAAATTGTTGATCATGATATCATTCAGTTATCAAATAATTTTATTCTGAAGGGATTAGTTCCTCTTGAAAAATTGTTTGATTAAAATGTATCAAAATCCTGATTGCTAAATTCACAACAGGAAGATATAGAGGACTATAATATAGGTACCACATAAGAAATCAGAAACATTAAAATCTCAACTAGTTTGCCTTGGGACATAAAATAAAAAGATGTTAGTTTGTTTAAGAAATACATAGATGTATTTGCATGTTCATATGAAGAATTGAAAACTTATGACACAACTATTATTGAGCACAAAATTCCTCTGAAACTGGGAGCTAAGCCATTCCAACAAAAATTAAGAAGGACTAACCTAGTCCTACTGCCTATTATTGAGAGAGACATAAGAAAGTTGTTGGATCCCAAAATAATTTTCCCCTTAACATATTCTAAATGGATAGCTAACTAGGTACATTTTAGGAAGAAGAATGGAGAAATAAGATTGTGTGTCAATTTTAGAAACTTGAACAAATTTTCCTTGAAATATAATTATCCATTACCAAAAATGCATCAATTACTTCAAAGAGTATCAAGTTCTAACAAGATTTCAATGTTGGATGGTTTTTCTGAGTATAATCAAATTTTTCTCAATAAAGAAGACAGAGAAAATACAACATTCACAACTTTGTGGGGTACTTTTATGTATGCCAAGATACCATTAATTTGGTATAATCAACGTTGGAGAAACATTTCAAAGGGAAATGGATTTGAAATTTATTGGTAAGGTAAATAAATTCATAGTCATTTACCTAGACGATTTGATAGTATTTTCTAACTTTGATAACAAACATATCAAACACTTGCGATTTTTTTTTGAAGATGTAGAAAAATTGGGATTTCTCTTAATCCTAAAAAGTCACTCTTTGAAATGAGGGAAGGAAGATTGTTGGGACACATTATTTCAAAAGAAGGAGTTAAAATTGGTCGTAAAAGAATTTCAACAATTGAGGTAATTAGTTTATCTAGAAATAAGAAAGAAATTCAGTCATTTTTAGGGAAGATAATTTTTTTAAGGAGGTTCATACCTAGTTATGTTGAAATTGTCAAAGATAGTATTGATATGCTTAAGAAATATAACAAAGTTAAATCAACCATCCAAGCTAGATTCTCTTTCTCTCAGATCAAGAAGGAAATTTTTGAAGCTCAAGTGCTTGCTAGTCTCGATTATTCAAAACTATTTAGTATTTTCTCCTTCGCCTCAGATACTACCATAGAAGCAATTTTATTGCAAAAGAATGATGATCAATGTGAACTGTTAATTTATTTATTTAGCAAGGTCATGAGAGATGCTAAATTAAAATATGAAATCATAGAAACAGAAGCTTATGCCCTGGTACAAGCTTTGAAAGAATTTAGGATTTAAGTTTCACATTCTCCTATAATTTCTTATGTGCCTAATAATGCAGTAAAGATAGTGTTGACTGAGCCTGATACAGATGGAAGGAGGGGGAGATGAATCAATAAGATACATGAGTTTGATTTAGATATAAGACCTACAAAGTTGGTGAAAGGACAAGGTTTAACTAATATGTTGGCAGAATCAAACTGTAATGACTTGGTATTAATACCATAATGAAAATTTGAGGAGAGAAGAATCCAAAATAACCTTCTCATTCTTTGGGAGAGAATAATCCACAAGAACCCTCTCATTCTTAAGGAGAGAATAATCCATAAGAACCTTCTCATTATTCAGGAGAGAAGAAGCCACAAGAACCTTCTTCTATTACATTTCCTATACCTCTTCCTTCACACATTCATGAAATTTTTTTACTATCAGATTGTTACAAAAACATAGTGCATTTTCTACATGAATTTGAGTACCCTCTTGAATTCACAAAGAATCAAATTAGATCCCTTGGACTCAAGGATATGAAGTAATGCATAGTAAATTCAAACTTTCATTGGAAAGATCCCTCAAATATCCTCTTTCAATGTTTGACTGAAAGTGAAACAGATGGAGTAATTGAGTAGTTTCATGAAGTAGTTTGTGGAGGACATTATCCTTGGAAGGAAACTGCTATATAAAATACTAAGAGAAAGTTTCCAAAATTGTTTGCATAGGTTGGAGAAAAGGTAAGCAGTTGTATCCGTTGTTAGATATTTGCAAGAAAACAGAGTTTAGCAGCACTTCCCCTCGTTTCAATTTCAATGGAAGATCCTCTCTTGTAGTGGGGATTAGATTTCATTGGTGACATAGTTCCTTCTTCTAGTGATCAACATAGATGGATATTAACAACCACTGATTGCTTCAAAAAGTGGGTAGAGGCAATTCTTATTAAGTATGCAACTGGCATAGTGGTGATAAAATTTATTGAAGAAAACATTTTGTCTAGATTTGGTTGTCCAAGGCAAATGGCTACAAATAATTCTCAAGCTTTCACTAGCATTAAGATGATATATTTTTTTGTCAAAAATATCATATTTCTTTACGTCACTCTACACCTTATTATCCACAAGGAAATGGGCTAGAAGAATCATCGAATAAAAGTATTATTAAAGTCACCAAGAAAGTGTTAGCAGATCATAAAAGCTACTAGGACAACCATCTAAAATATGTTGTATGGGCAAATAGGGTTTCACCTATAAGGTCTACTAGTAAATCTCATTTTCAACTTGTTTATGGAATAGAAGTTATCTTCCCTACACAATTAGCATTTCCAGTAATGAATTTTTTGCAGGAGTCATATGAAGAAGCTGATGATTTTTCAAGAAGAATAAATCAAATTATTGAGCTAAATCAAGATACAGATAAAGTTCAACATGAACTTTGAAAATATTAAGATAAGATAAAGAGTTTGTTTGACAGGAAATCCAGAGAAAGATATTTCATACAAGGAGATTTTGGTTCTTAGATGGGATGCAAGAAGAGAAAAAAGACGAAAGCATGGAAAGTTTGACAACCTATGGTTAGGACCTTTCAGCATTACAGGAGTCAAAGTAAATAATACATTCATCCTATGTAATCTGAAAGGAGAATATTTCTCACTTCCATTCAATGGGAAATATATTAAGCATTATATTCAGTACTTAGTGTTTTTAATCATCATCATTGTATATTTAGTTTTTTTCCTTTTAATTACAGAGCAAGTGTGATTTTCACAACAAGGAATCCATAGCTTGAGGAGAGGGCACATGGATCTGTAGGTTTTCTACATCTTGCAGGGAGAAGTAGTCCCCAGATGGAGCCGATGTTGTAACTTATTTTTAGGCTTAGAATAGTTTGCAAATTTATTTTTACTAAAAAAAATTAGAAAAATAAAATAAGAAAAGAAAGGAAAAATGAAAAACTAAAAAGAAAAGAAAGGAATAAAGAAAAATAAAAATATATTGTTATTTTTGAAAATAAGCATGCACATTTAAATGTAGTTCTATTGTATAATTTTATTTGGTAATTATGTATTCTTCAAAATAAATATTGAAAAATGAAGTTTGATGTGACTACCACCAAGGACACATTTCGTATGCAACTTCTGATGGTTATGATGGCGCACACCATGATCAACAAAAGCCAATGAATTGAACGACTCCCAACATTCCCGACGGTTAACGGGGGTAGGGAGCATGGAAAATTTTAGGGGCTAATGTTCGCCCAGTGGGCTAATTTTCCATGATTTTTCCACAAAAGAGATTCGCCAATTTCCAATTTTATAAAAGACGATTCGCCCAAATTTTAGAATATAAAATTATTTTACCTTAAAAATCGCCAACATTGTATAGAGGCTATATATAAAATCATTATAAATTTGAATAATTTTACAAATATATCAATAAACATTTTATAGTTTGCATATTAGGGATTAGTGAGATTCGCCAATGTTTTTAAACTTCAAGAAATTTTTCCATCCTTAAAATTTTCCTTGGTAGGGAGGCATGAGGGGGGGGGGGAGATTTGCAAAGAGGTTTCCCCGATCCCTCTTATGTAAATGTGTCAAGCTCCAATGAATTGCGGGACCCCCTCTGCTTGAAACCATTTACCACTACCACCCCCCTATTGAAGTGTTTTCTTATCAAAGGAGTGTGAAAAGAAAACACTTAAGACCGTGGATGACAAATAGTCTCAACAATATAAATGGCTGGAAAATTTTTTAGATCTGTAGCAACTGATAGAAACAAAACCTACCAAAGTCCTGATCTATGCCACCATCATAGTTAAACATAAAAATGAACTAGTAATAATAACTCCAATAATCCAATGGAAACTAGATATACAAAGAATATATTTTATTATAACACCTATGAAGGGAACAAATAAATGTTACCAGTTCCCCTCTATGGGATGGGTTCTTGGCTATCTTCAAATTTCTTTAGCTTTTTGATATAGTCTCTCTCCTATATAATGTGTAAACCTAGCAAATAACATATTTGAGCTCAATGGGAACCCAAATGGAAGAAAAATGGTGTGCGACAATGATAATAATTAGAGTTACAACAGTGAGTGCAACAATGAAAATAATCAAAAGTGAATAATGAATGGAAAACCCTTCTATTTATAACAAAATATTGAGTTATCCTCCAATAATGAACAATAATAAAACATTATTAACTCCATTCTTGGAATAACCACTTGGAATATTTTATTATATTTCATTAGGAGGGAAAAAGTATTTAAACTTTTATTTACAAATAATAAATAAATAAATGATTTATTTATCATCTCAAGAAATTGGTTAATGAATAATAAACAAATAATGATTTATTTAACTATTCCTAAGGGATTTAGTCAAATTTGAAAAGGAACAATAATTAATTAGTGATTAATTAATGATTCCTAGAGAAAAATAAGATAATTAATTATTTATCTGTTGATTTTTCATAATTGGGTCAAATATGACAAGGAATATTAATTGAACAAAGGTTTAATTAATTATTCCTAGAAGAAAATTAAATAAATAGTGATTTATTTAATTATTCTTTGTGGGTTTAATTATAAATTACTTAACAAAGGTGGGTTTTAAAGTAATTTCTCACTGTGAAAGCAATTTTACTATGGTAAAATTGGCCTTACATGGTGTACTTTGATCCATCTAGTAAATTAGGCTAGATGATCAATATTTTAGTGATAACGGATTGCCCCCCAACATACGAGTGTTAGGAGAAAAACATATGGCCGAAGTACATTGTAAAGACACAATCACTAGACAACAAAGTGGAATCAGAGAGAGAGAGAGACCAATATAGCTAAAGCAAAAGAGGATAGGGACAGAGGGGGTGAGACCAATGCAAGTCTCCTTTTATGTTGTGGTACTGGACCTAAATGAGGTGGGGGAGGCATACCTATACCCGCAGAGATAACTTAATACAAAAATAGTGATCCGCCCAGAAACATAACACTGAGCAACGAAGTACATGTTGAATGGTACATGACACACTCACATAATTGAACCAGAAAATAATACAATGTGTCCCATATACATAATGAACCTGGAAAAATATGAACCAGGACTGGATACAATAATATCTGAGTACATGAGATATAATGGCCCTTTCTTATAAAAAAATGGGTGGGAGGGAGGGTAGAACAACTAAAGAATCCTTGTTGAACAGGGAAGGGCTCTGAAAAACTGAATGGATCATTTAAAGGAGATGTGCATGTTATGAACACTACAATTGGTAGGAACCAAACCCATCAAATCTGCGGAACTGCATCTAAGGTTGTATCATAATAGGAATGCATTCAGGCATGTGCGAGGATACCTAAAGGGCTATCCCCTCATGAGGTCTTAAAAATATCACACACACTCAGAATCACTGGTACAATCTGCTACATCCCTAGACCATCGAGTGTATGGATCACGAACATGAAACAACCAAGTCAAAGTGAAATAATGAGTCCCTCTGCTTGATTCAAGGTACTAAACAAGAATGGAAGCTGGAACCAAGATACACTACCCTCTAAGCCGTTCTTCTGGAATAAATGAGCTGATGTCGACAGAATAGGGCCCACAATAGGTGAGGCAATAAGGATCCTCAACTAAGGCACAAGGGAAAATAGTAATGTGACTGATGGACTGACAGCAGGGATAATGGAAAAGGTGGGACTGAGGGACAAACAGACGACTTCCCTTGTCAAAGCATAAAGTGCATGGTTGACCTAGAAGTGATTGACTCAACTCTAGAGGGGATGGGGGACAGTATGACTGGAGGCCAAAATGGGCAATGCAGGATGAATGATATGCAAAAATGGATGAAATATTGTGACATGATATAGTGGGACATGAAACCGACTCCATGCATGCAAGGGCGACTCATCGCAGATGCTCTGAACAAGGGTGACTCGATGACGCTACCACACAAAATAGGCCCAGTGGGGACCATGAAGGCATGATAAAATTATGGTTACTCATGAAAAATATCAACATGTGAGATAAAAAGTATTAAGAGTAGGTGGACCTCAAAGTACAAGCGTTGCATATGAAGAAATTCAATTTTGAGAGGGGACAAAGTGACCCTTCTTGGAAAAATGACTTCGTGGTGATGTGTCGAATCATGAAAAACTGATAAAGACCCATTATAATACTCGATGAGATCTTTCCAATGGTGCTGACGGTTCATCAAACTGAGCTACGGTTTGGTCACAATGGGAAACATAAAAATTGTGGATTTTTCTAGGAAAGGACGTTTTCCCTCCAATTTAAATTCATTTGCTAAGTGAGCTGAGGTGAATTTGGAGAGGAGGAAGAGGCCCTAACTCTTTTGGAGATCGTAGAAGAAAAATTGACCGTTGAAATCAGGATCTGCAACTTTTAGGTAGGTGGCCTTACTCATCTCTTCAATTTCAGTGGTTTATTTATTGATTTTTGGCACCCTGCAGCTCCCTGGGAGCCCCTCGCTCCTATTCATGGTCACATCGCACTTTTTGGCCTAGGAGTAAAATCTGGCTCATAGGAAACAGGTGAAAACTTGCGAGATTGTTCTTTCTGGGCAAAAAACTGTGATTTGGGGTTGAAAAGAGGGGTGGTCTGTTGACCTGGTGGGGTTTGTAGTTTGAATAGTGTAGACCAGTGTTTTTGTCTCTGAAATAACAAGACATGTGGTGTTTTGTAAGCATTGTAGTGCTTAAAATCAACTCGTGAGAGAAATACTTTGATACGCTTCAATTCAAGATTCAGAGAGATCAAGGGGTTCGAGGGACATTAGCTCACTACGGGGTTCTCAAGTTGGTAGAGAACCCATTAATGAGGGCAGGTGAGCCCTTACTATCGAGAATTGTGAGATATTGGGATCTAGACTAGGAGGTATTTAGCTTGCAGGGGCACAAGATTGAGCTCACATTACAGGATATTTATTTCTTGACTGGAATCCCTCCCCTAGGAATGGTGGGGGATATACATCTGGTGTTGCCTCGTGGGAGGAACCTTACAAATTTTGTGGAGCACCATTGTCCACGAGATGTACGTGTGAAGGGAACTACCATCCCAATTGGTGATCTATATAGGCTAGGGACATGGGTTGTTTCCGCAATAGTGTTATGGGTCTTGGGAAGCTAGGAGTTCCACCACATCACTCGTGGGCAGATGATGCTTGTTGAGAGTGTTTTGGCTAGGTCCTACTATGGGTGGACCTCGACGATGATGTCTTTGGTGAAACGATAATTAAGTCTATGAAGGAGTCAAGTGAACCGTGATTGTGCTTTTGATATAGTTTTGTGTGCATTCTTCTTTGAGAAGATACCCACCATTCATCCTCATGTACAGATCCGAGATGGGGGCCCACAAGAGCATAGTATGCGCTGCTGGGGGCAGCTGCTATGGAGAGGAGGAGGGGGAGTTGGACGGGTGTTCTGACCTGAATTTTTCACACAGTGGGATCAGATGCCCCTCTACATTCAAGATTATCTTTATAGTAGGATGAACTATCAGGGTGATCCCGACTTACCACTTCCACCCAAGCAAGCATGGGGACCATGCGGTAAGTGTTAAGTTGCTATTTTATGGTGCATTTCATATTTTTATCACATGTATATGGTATTGAGTGTAAAATATGTGGAATGCAGAAATAACACTGGTAAAACTAGTAGGATATGCAAGACGAGCTGTAGTGACTGGGGGTGCAGATCAGGGAACATCATCATCATGTCAGGGTCCAGAGGATAGTGTGTGACTTGTTGATTTATACCATAGGTGTGAGGAACTATTCACCAGAGTTTCAAAGCATGGATGGCATGAGTTAGACGATCAATACACAGATGAGTGTATCAGCCTTCCCTTAGAGTGGAGAGGTATCATGTGGCACATGGCGATGGTTGGTCAGGCAGTATGTGATCTACGTGCATGTGGAGCAGAGCCTTTTACATGAGATCCGCTTGATAGTGACTAGATATGGGGACATGTGTGTTACAGGGAAAAGTGTCTATGCAGAACTGCTAATCCCACTAAGGTGGGTAACTACCTTAGAAACAAACAAAGTAAAACTACTTTCGTTTTCCTTTATGAAAAATAGATGAGAGAAGAATAAAGGAGACCAACCTCTGTCTTGTGCTTGGTTCCTTGCTCGATTCCTCTCTCTTCTGATAGTCCTTTGCTACTCACTTTCTTGTATACCCAGCTTCACAGAGTACCTGTAGAATCAAAGCAGCATAACACTATATGAGAACATGGATCTATTATCATAAACAACTTAGGATCATATGTAAATTGGCCATACAAATGCACAAAACATAGATTACACAAGAGTATGGAGGAAAACTTGAATAGCTTTATTGATAATCAAGAAAGAGCCAAGAGAGTTACAACCAGTTGTTCTGACCCAGCATCATCCTCTCAGCAAGTAAGCCCTTCTTCACCTCATGCAAAGCTTAGGTCTCCCAACACTATGATGTTGCCTCAAGAAACCAACAGCAATTCCTTACAAGATGCAAAATTCCAGCCTCTGGATCTCTGGGATGAGGGATCCATATATAGATGTCTGTAAGGGAGATGAGCCAGCTTATGATTTGATTAGTGTCTTCCCTCTGGTAGTTCTTGCTTCCACTTGGAGATTGATGATCTCTTACTCATCCTTGGTCAAATTCAGAGAGGCAAGTGTCACAGGAGAAGTTTCTGGAAGATTCCATGCTTCTTCACCTTGCGGATTGACACTGCCATTTGTCTCTTCTCGCCCATCACACCCCATAGAAGGGCTTTTTGAAATGCAACGCACCCACTGAGTGTACTTAGGTGAGATGCAACGCACTTTTCCTATGGAGCAGGTGCAATGATCCAGTTTTGACCAGTTCTGAGTAGTTTTTCATGGAGAACTTCTGGGAGAAGCTGTAATCAGTTGACCTTGTTCCTTTAGGGGTTGGAACAACACTTTTAGGGACTTAGGAGCCCTTGGTTTATGGACATTTTATCCTTGGGGTTGCAGTGCCCAAAAATGTCTATAATAGTTTCCCCCTAAAGCATGAGGTCGTTAATCTTTTTTGATGTCGGGTGAAATTCTTTATCATGAGGATCCGAAGTTCTTTCAAGTTGGGAGGAGACCTGTAATAAGATACAATACAATACATTATCTTCATAATATTTTCATGATCTAGCTGAGGCGGGCATTCCCATGCTCAGCTTTATAAATTCATTTTCATGTACATAGGACAGACAATCGTCTGAGTGTAGACTGATGATTCTGGAGGAGCCATCATCCCATAGATTGGATGATTATCTGTGCAGCAATGATGTACATTTGATGTCTTTATTTTCCTGAATATATATCGCAGCCCGGATGGATGAAACTAGATCTGGGGTCTTCAATCTCGTTTGATCTTCACTCAAAGTACAAGTCGATCCATGTGAGAGATGTTCTGGAGTCGAACATGGAAAGACATCGCCTGATTACCAGCCAATGACATAAGCTGTTAACAGGCACGAGAGGAATCACCGATAATGATAATGACCCTCAAGGTACTATAGTACAATTCACATGGTGTGAATAAAGGACTTGGCGTCGAACACCACACTAAATCTTTCGATCGAAGGCCATTGATGTAAACCTGTCGCCAGAAGTGAGAAACTTGCCATTGAGGCATGCAGGCTTCAAAGTATTGAAAGGGGTGTCCCTAGATCGACTTCTTGGATAATGAGCTGATGTTGACAAGAAGCGATCTGTCATAGGAGGGCCTTAATGAATCCCACATCATTGACACGGAACGGAGCAAATGATTTCAATGGAGGTGAAAACGGTCTGGTGATATAAGGTTCAGGGTGGCGGTCATGAAAGAATGGAGTGTAAATGTATTGCAGCGGCTGAGACATAGGTGAATTCTCTGAGTGACTTCTCTTGAACATACCGGTGACACTGACATGATGGACTGGTAGCATTAACCCCAAATGTGGATGGTGTGATGTGACCATGGTGATGTGACCGGTGAATGAAACAACCCAACCCGACTTGGATGTGGAGTGAAAGTGTCATGTTCAAGAGCGACTTGCTACCAACAAAGTTTCTTCAAGTTTTCTTCCGAATTTTTCCCCAGTCATTCCTGACCAGTACCTCTTTATTTTTTTCAAGCTTGAGGAGGATAACATATGCTTGTTCTATAATTTTCCCTTCGAGCAAACCCATCGCTATGTTTTAACGAGCCTAGCGATAGTGAAACTCGTTCTTGTCTGCTATGGACAAGTTTGTCGCTATTAGGTTTTAACGAGTTTAACGACAAAGACAACTCGGTCCTTTTCAATTTTAGAGAGTCTGAAAACGAACGTAAAGGAAACTCCAAAAATCCTTTTTCGTCATCTAATCCCTTAAGTCCGAAAAAGTATAAAACAATACAGAAGGGATGAATTTTTCAATACTTTTAACGAGCCGAACAAAACAAGCGCTCGATCTTTTTGTGTAATAATCCCTCAGGTCCAAAAAGATTAAAATATAAAGGAGGGATGACACTTCCGGTCCCTTTAACGAGCTGGAGAGGCCAATAGCTCGACAATCTTTTCATATTTTATGAGTCAGTTGAAAAGAGCTTAAAGGAGACTCGTCTTTGAGGAACGAGTGATAAATTTGGGTAGCAGCTGATTCTAGGTAAGGTTTGGAATTTCCCAATCACGGAAGTGTTACAAGGATGGCTAACAAGATCACTCTTCGCAGTTGTTCCTCAAAAGGGGTAAACAATCAAATGGAGGTGAATGATCGGCCAATACAGAGTGGAGGTGATGATGAGAACATGACGAAGGCTTTAAGGGCTGAAGTACTACGTTCACGACGGTTATTTACTGGAAATTGGTTCATTTTTTTTTGAGCTTAAACACTGGGGGAAACATTTGCTCATTTCTTATGTTTATTTTTTAACGAGCATGAAGTCTGCATTAAAACTGCTTGATATATCCAGTCGTATAATAAGGATGTCTCATATATAAAAACATCATTTTTTGAAATCTTTGCCCCACATCCTTTCTTTATGCAAGTTAGGAAACGACTAATCCTATGAGTTTAAAGGGTTAGAGGACCTACAAATTTAAAAAATAAATGGTCGCTCTTCGCTTGCATGCCAAAAGGTTTGCATGCCCCCAAGTATAAAGTAGAGTTTCAAGGTCACCTTTCAATCCACCGACAAAACATTTGTTTTATCGGGAAAGATTTACCTCTTTCAGGTTACCAAAGACTGTTTTATCTGCACCGCAAACAAAACATTTCTTTAGCGATGCCTACTGAAATAGACAAAGGTGAATGGCGCAGATGCATCCACTCACATAACTTTGACAAGAGAATCTTGTTCCAGTCCAACCCCCTTTTCCAATTAACGGGAGTGTCAGACTAGTCATATATCTCTCGCGGAAACCTATCCTATACCTGAAGTTTTCCTGCCGAAGCAGACCAGGGTGCATGCCCCCTGGGTTTCAGTCATGTCCCCCGAATTACTCGTGCTCATCAGGCGGACGGACTGGAGATTGATAAGACATTCCTTGCGTGAAAAGACCATTCAGGGATGGTATATGACTATTTGCTATGTGTGAACCGGGGAATGAAAGCTGGTCTACGAGCTTGACCACTCTTCCTTCGTGTGGAAAGCACATTACTCTAAAGAGTGATGAGACAATGACTCCCATGCAATAAATATAGTCTCGTCCAAGGAGTAGATTATAATCCAGGGGTCCTTGGACTACCATTACGTTCATGTGAACAGTTTTCCCTCTCAATGTTATGGGCACATTGGGAAGGATCCCTAACGGTCGACTAGTTCCTTTGTCAAAGCCTGTTAGATTTCTCATCTCAGGAAAAAGCGATGGCGAACCAAGCGCTTTCCAAGCAGTCGAGGAAAGGATACTCACAGAAGCCCCTTCATCTATGATGGTACCGGCCATAGCCATTCTATATATTTGAGCAATAATTCGAAATGGTATACTAGCCGGTAAACGGGGTCTGCCTAGTAGATTCTAGTCAAATGAAACAACTAGGTTGCTTGGAGGTGGGACCGAATAGATGGCCGGATATGACTCTGATGAACTTCCTTCCTGCGGTAAAGGAACGGGTTGACTGCCCCCATGTTCTTCGGAGTCTGTGCTTACAAAAAGAATTTGGACGGTGTCATCCTTGTTCTCTTCGGTGACTGTATCATCTGAAGATGGAACCTCTGAAGGAAAGACCGGGTCAACTACCACCTCGACCTTTTGAATTTCCTCTGGTATGGGTTCAGATGGTTTATCTTCAATGATAGATGCTTCGGCCGACCACCTGGGCGGGTCAGCCGGATTCTCAACTAGTGACGGACTCAGCAAGAGTTTCTTATAATCAGGAGGAAGTCGTAACGGTGAAACCGGACAATCGTCAAAAACTCTTTTATCCTCATCTAAGAAGGGACAATGGTGGACGGTGTGATTGCCTTCACACAGTTTACAAGGAAATTTGCACTTTCCTTTTTGTCCAGGGGCTTCACTTTCACTAGTCGATGGTGTGTTTTCAACATGATCATCAGAGGTTGACGACAGCGGGTTGTGCAAACGAGGAGACCAGTCCCTTAAGATCCGAGGGATGCAGGGACAATCTCTATGATAGCGGTCTCCTTTGCAAATGACACATAGCGATTTAGGCCTGGTCGGTGCAGTGTGTGGATTTTCACTAGATGACGCTTGGTTGGCCCTTTTCGCCTTTGGCTCCTTCTTCTTCTTCTCTTTCTTCTTCTTTTCCTTCTTCTACTCAGGTACTTGATTTTTGGATTTCCCAGCCTCATCAAGTGAAGAGGAAGGAGGAGAGGAAGAATTAGACGAAGTAGAGGGTTGGGCGGTAACTCTGGAATTGTCTAGCTGCCTCGATTATTCAGGAATTGCGGTGTTCTGAACGATGGAGGTTGAGAAAAGCCATACGGGCAAGCCAATCATCAATCTTGGAAGTGACAATGTGGCCATGTGGGGTGCACCAACATCTCCCCAAGAGGAGAAGGGACTAGGATTTCCTCCAAGGGGAACTCCTTGGTTTGTGGACTCCATTCTCTCAACCTAAGACCAACGTAGGAAAGGTGGTGATTATTCTGTTTAAAATAAATTTTAGACGCTTCGACACAACTTGTTTTTTCAATTTTTAAGAGTCGAGAAAAAACAAAAGATGACGCTAGTCGCCTTCGATTTTTAATGAGCCTGAAGTGACAAGTGCTCAGATGGACCTTTTTCGTCTAAAAAGGAACGAAAGGGACTGCTCTGGAAATCTAGGAAGAGGGATTACCAAACCAATCGCAAAACTGGAGAATACTTTTTACGGTACGGTAGTCAATCTTCCCGAATGCTGTGTTCATTGCATTTCGATCAATAGGGCGGCAGACACGGCTTCCTATGGATAAAGTATTAAGCCTATTGTGGTCTCCCAAAATATACTCGACGGTACGTGGGAGCACAAGTCCGTACTGGCACTTATCGTCTCAAATTGGAGGAATCACCCAACCAACAATGAAAACAACAGTTACCAGGCTTTACGACGCCGGAATACGTCTCTAGCCTAGACTTCTAGATGTTGTGCATTAGGTTCCAAAGTGTTGTTAGATTCATTAAATTTATTTTATAGTTGATCTTGCTTAAGAAATTTGCCTTTCAGGTTCACCGCGTGATGTAGATGTACAATTGCTAACATGCAACCTGTTATCACTGAAAATATTTCAAAGGAAAAGGAGAGCAAAAATCTTCATCAAATTCAAGCAAGGCAGCTCCTCAATTAAGCAAGGTATTTTCTTCCAAGTTGTTTTGTCTAAAGAAATTTCAAAGGAGAAAATGTCAAAAGAAAGGAAAATATCATCATCAGTACAACCATCACCAATGTACAAGAATGACAGAAACAAGGCAGCCAGCAGTCAAGAAGAAAGACAGAGCTTTGAGGAGGATAAGGAGAAATTTTGAAACTAGCTACGAATCCATGTTTTCGTAGCGCAGACAGTGTAAAAATCCTGTTTTGCGCTACGAAATCAGTGTTTTCGCAGCGCGCTGCGAAACCCCTGTAGCAGCCTGTTTCAGCTGAAGAAACTCTGTTTTCTGCTTTTACTAGTCAATTTCTAAAAGCTTTCCTGAGCAGCTGAGAACTTAATTTTGTAAACTGAAAGAGGCTTTTGTTCCTAACATGATTCACTACAAAACCCTATTTCCGTTTCTTCAAATTCGTTCTGAGGTGGGAGTAATTTATGGTTAAACTTGCGCTACGAAACTGCAGAAAGTCAAGCTTTGTCTACTGGTTTTAGTAGTGTTTTTCAAAATCAGTTTCTGGTCACATGAAAGGCTATCTTGTAATTCTGAAGGAAGTTTCTCTTCATAACATGTCCATCTACAATAACCTATCTCACTTTATTCGTATGTGTTTTCAGTTGGGAGATAAGAAGCTTTCATTGAGACCCTAATTTCAGAAAACGGAATTTTCCCTGTTTGCCACGTGTTTTTCAAGGACAGGTTCTGGACAGCTGGAGAAATATTTTAAAAAACCAGGAGAGGTTTGTGTTCTAGACATCATGAGCTACAAAAACCTCCTTCAGTTTCGTAAAATGTGTCATGGATGAAGAGATAAAGGCTCTGCAATTTTCAAGGATCTAACCCTAAAAACAGGGAAACATGTTCCCTAAATTCTAGGGTTTCTCATCAGCAGTTGGGTGACCACGTGGGAGGCTTCATCAAATTCGACCTCATGGAGTATTAGGTGTCAAAGAATGCTTTAAATGTTTAGATAAGTTTGTTGTAATCATAATAAGGAGTTACACTCCTAGTTGTATTAGGTCTCTAGGACTACTAGTTAGGTGTCAAATACATTTAATGGTTTGTTTTATGGTTAGAATAGGTGTCACTGATGGCAAATTCGAATTCTCTTGAGGAGGGATGATGGAATCCTAATTGTAAATGATTTATATAGAGCAAGAGGTCGAATTAGCAAGGGGTTGGAGACTTTTTGGCTCAATTGCTGCTCTATGTGCAGACTGTGTATATTTTTAACCTAATGCAGAATTTCTACTTAGACAACTCAAGATTCATGAAGAGTTCTTGTCTGTTCTTGTTTTTATGGCATCTTCCAATACTTACATTGCAGTGAGGTTTACTTATGATACTCAGAATTCATCAATGATGCTCTGACTTCCTTCATAGATAAACTAATTGTGTTTCACTGTTTTATATTTGCATTTCTGCACTTGAACTCTATAATGCCTTGACTTCCATGCTAGGTAGAATGTTTTGGCTTCACTACTCAGGATTCAAAGAGGGTTTTTAATGTCCTATTGTCTCATGGCTTTCCTCTTTCACTTACTTGCAGTGGTATGAATACATGTTACTTAGAATTCATCAATGATGCTCTAACTTCCTTCATGTATTTATAAACTGTGTTTCCTTGCATTGTATCTTTGTTTTGTTGATGTATAAAAACTCTCTATGCCCTGACTTCATGTTAAAGATGATCTTGTTGTGGTACTGAACATACTTTGACTCCATAGCCCAATGGTAGCCAACCTTCATCTTTCAACCTATAAACATATACAATCACAAACTATAGAGTTAGCCATCTATCTTATTCTTTAATCAAAATCTTTAACCCTTTGAGAGAGCCCTCTCAGGCTGAGGAGGCTAAGCCTCAGCCAAAAGTTTGGTTTGAAATAGTTACTCAAAGTCTTCCTGATCAACAGCCTATCAGGGGCATGATTTTGTGATAACATTTTGGTGCGTCTGCCGGGAGCCTGAAGTCTATTCATTCCCGAAATCAATGGTTGAACTTCTGAAGGTAGCAGGAGCTCAGACATCTTTGAGGCTACAAAACTACCTTGGCGACTCCACACATTGAATAAGAAATTGTAAGGTGACTCCACTGCTAGAAGATCAGTAGCTTGATGAAGTTTCAAAATGAGTTCCACTGCAAGAATGAATCCCAGGTATGCTCCTATGAATCGGTCTCATATCCCTGGTTTTCCAAATCCTATGCCAAAGGTTGATTGGTTAGAGGATCTTCCGATATTCAAAGATGAAAAGAAAGACAATGCTGCTCTTCATTTGGTTAGGTTTCATATGCATGTACGCAGTCTTAAGGTTCACTTTCCTGAGGATTGTCTCATGAGGATGTTTATGGCCACTTTAGAAGGAAAAGCATGGTCTTGGTATAAAAGTTTGGAAAATGGTTCATTATCTTCTCTTGTTGATTTCCATGATGTCTTCTATGACATGTATAAAGAGTGTCATCCTTCCTTATTGTTGCTCAAAGATTGTTGTAGACATTCTTTAAGTCTTATTCAGTACTTGGAGGATTGTTATGATGATGATGAATTTATGGATGAAGAAATTTTAGAGGCTCTTCATAACAATGCATTTCAGCACCAAGAAGAAAGTACAACATCTCATGAAATGCAGCATGAAGATCAGCAGGGGTTTACTTATGAAAATCATATTACATCCTCTGAGATTGATGTAGAGATGCAACGGACTTCTCAGTCTTCGAATCATAATGAAGATGAAAATGATTACGCACAGCAAGAAGAAATGTTGGAAGAAATTTTTTATGACCCTCAGGCAGAGGAAAAGGTTGTTCATTTTTGTGATTCCTTGCAGCAGCTTGCATCAAAGAATGATCTTTATAATGAGGAAAATTCCATTGTTTGTGGGCATCATGCAGAAAGGCAGTTGGATAGCACATCAAAGGAATTTTGTGTGGTTGAGGATAAGTTGTTAGAAGATATAAAATGTTATGAGAATCATCAAACTAACCATGTGTTTTTTGACCCTATAGCTGAATACATGGAAAAGATTTACTGTTCAGGCTTCCAATTATATGTTCATCTTGAAGAACAGTTGCACCTCATGCTTCCTTGGTTATTTCAGTATCTGGTTTATTTATGCTTCAAGCACAGTAAGGAGATCCAAGTTTCAGATCAGATTGATGACTGGATTTATTGGAAGTTTCATGTTCCTTGAGCTACAAGTGGAGCTTGCAGCTGATAGGGTAGGTAGGTAGGAAAGTGCAAATAAGCTCAAGGTGACTGAGCATTTTTATTTTTCAGTAGATATAGACTTCTTTCTCCTACAGTGATCATCAAGCTTAAGCCTGAGGTGAAGGCCCAAGGAACTTAAAGAAGATGTTTGTCAAATAAAATTTTGTTCATGATAAGAGGATAAGGCACTGGAACTGCAGGTTCTTAGTGTACCACAAGGGCACACTATCCCAAGTGGAGCCACTGTTATCACTGAAAATATTTCAAAGGAAAAGGAGAGCAGAAATCTTCATCAAATTCAAGCAAGGCAGCTCCTCAATTAAGCAAGGTATTTTCTTCCAAGTTGTTTTGTCTAAAGAAATTTCAAAGGAGAAAATGTCAAAAGAAAGGAAAATATCATCATCAGTACAACCATCACCAATGTATAAGAATGACAGAAACAAGGCAGCCAGCAGTCAAGAAGAAAGACAGAGATTTGAGGAGGATAAGGAGAAATTTTGAAACTAGCTACGAATCCATGTTTTCGTAGCGCAAACAGTGTAAAAATCCTGTTTTGCGCTACGAAATCATTGTTTTTGCAGCGCGCTGCGAAACCCCTGTAGCAGCCTGTTTCAGCTGAAGAAACTCTGTTTTCTGCTTTTACTAGTCAATTTCTAAAAGCTTTCCTGAGCAGCTGAGAACTTAATTTTGAAAACTGAAAGAGGCTTTTCTTCCTAACATGCTGCACTACAAAAACCTCTTTCCGTTTCTTCAAATTCATTCTGAGGTGGGAGTAATTTATGGTTAAACTTGCGCTACGAAACTGCAGAAAGTCAAGCTTTGTCTACTAGTTTTAGTAGTGTTTTTCAAAATCAGTTTCTGGTCACATGAAAGGTTATCTTGGAATTCTGAAGGAGGTTTCTCTTCATAACATGTCCAGCTAAAATAACCTATCTCACTTTATTCGTATGTGTTTTCAGTTGGGAGATAAGAAGCTTTCATTGAGACCCTAATTTCAGAAAACGGATTTTTCCCTATTTGCCACGTGTTTTTCAAGGACAGGTTCTGGACAGCTGGAGAAATATTTTAAAAAACCAGGAGAGGTTTGTGTTCTAGACATCATGGGCTACAAAAACCTCCTTCAGTTTCGTAAAATGTGTCATGGATGAAGAGATAAAGGCTCTGCAATTTTCAAGGATCTAACCCTAAAAACAGGGAAACATGTTCCCTAAATTCTAGGGTTTCTCATCAGCAATTGGGTGACCACGTGGGAGGCTTCATCAAATTCGACCTCATGGAGTATTAGGTGTCAAAGAATGCTTTAAATGTTTAGATACGTTTGTTGTAATCATAATAAGGAGTTACACTCCTAGTTGTATTAGGTCTCTAGGACTACTAGTTAGGTGTCAAATACATTTAATGGTTTGTTTTATGGTTAGAATAGGTGTCACTGATGGCAAATTCGAATTCTCTTGAGGAGGGATGATGGAATCCTAATTGTAAATGCTTTATATAGAGCAAGAGGTTGAATTAGCAAGGGGTTGGAGACTTTTTGGCTCAATTGCTGCTCTATGTGCAGACTGTGTATATTTTTAACCTAATGCAGAATTTCTACTTAGACAACTCAAGATTCATGAAGAGTTCTTGTATGTTCTTGTTTTGATGGCATCTTCCAATACTTACATTGCAGTGATGTTTACTTATGATACTCATAATTCATCAATGATGCTCTGACTTCCTTCATAGATAAACTAATTGTGTTTTACTGTTTTATATTTGCATTTCTGCACTTGAACTCTATAATGCCTTGACTTCCATGCTAGGTAGAATGTTTTGGCTTCACTACTCAGGATTCAAAGAGGGTTTTTAATGTCCTATTGTCTCATGGCTTTCCTCTTTCACTTACTTGCAGTGGTATGAATACATGTTACTTAGAATTCATCAATGATGCTCTAACTTCCTTCATGTATTTATAAACTGTGTTTCCTTGCATTGTATCTTTGTTTTGTTGATGTATAAAAACTCTCTATGCCCTGACTTCATGTTAAAGCTGATCTTGTTGTGGTACTGAACATACTTTGACTCCATAGCCCAATGGTAGCCAACCTTCATCTTTCAACCTATAAACATATACAATCACAAACTATAGAGTTAGCCATCTATCTTATTCTTTAATCAAAATCTTTAACCCTTTGAGAGAGCCCTCTCAGGCTGAGGAGGCTAAGCCTCAGCCAAAAGTTTGGTTTGAAATAGTTACTCAAAGTCTTCCTGATCAACAGCCTATCAGGGGCATGATTTTGTGATAACACAACCTAAGATGATAAACAAACTTTTTATCTTCTTTGTGCAATGAAAATCCTATCTACTAAGGAAAGAAAGACATAATTCTTTCAACAAAGAGCAAAGAACGCACACTATATGCACTGTCCTAAATCAAACCAATCAAACAGTCTAAATGAAAATGCACATGCATGTATTTGTTTTCAGCCTTCTTAATATGTGAATGATAAAAAGAAAGCTAATGCACAAATCTGAATTACTTTTCAAAGCGACAATTACTAACAAGTTTCTTTTCAAAATCAAAATGAAGACAATGATGACACTTTGCAATTTGGAAATGAAAACTTGCTTTTGACACTTAGAAAAACTACTAATTTAGATCAAATACAATAGTAACAGTGTAATCGACTATCAAGAACAATCAGATTCTCTTCTATGACTAAACGACACTTGTGACACTTTCAAATCAAGAAACGATAGTACAATTACGTTACTTTTTTGCAAAGGAGAATTGAAAGTGACTCAAAAAATACATAAAAACATGTATATTTATTTGCACAATGGAGGTGGAATAACAGCAAGGAAAGGGGTTTCAAACAGAGGTGTACTGACTACAGGCAGCAAAATTCTTGAATAGATCTTAAAAGAGTGAACAGAAACCAAAATTCAGGAACAATGCCTAGTCTGATCAGTGCACCTGTAACACAGTGAATTTGAAATGCAGCGCACCTACTACACTCGGGAAGTGCACTGAATTTGAGATTCACAGAACAGACAGTGCACTGGACCAGAAACGAGACTTTGCTTGGGTTCCGGGTCACAGTTTGCAGTTCAGTTCAGGGATTTTGCTGAGCAAGTGGTAATCAGTAAATCAACAATAGGGGTAGATCTAAGGAGGTTACTAGAGCCACCACAAGGACAATTAGAGAGTTTGTAAATTAGTTATTTAATTCATAAACAAAACCTGGAGATTGACTGAAGCGGCATTTATCTACTTTGCATTTGCACAGCAAATGCAGTTCGAAAGCTACCTAGCTCAACTTCAGGCTCCGTCTGTAAGTTTATAAAGTAAACAAATGTAGATAAACAAACAACCTAGTCGCTCCCCAGTGGAGTCACCATTTTGTTACAGGGAAAAGTGTCTATGCAGAACTGCTAATCCCACTAAGGCAGGTAGCTACCTTAGAAACAAACAAAGTAAAACTACTTTCGTTTTCCTTTATGAAAAATAGATGAGAGAAGAATAAAGGAGACCAACCTCTGTCTTGTGTTTGGTTCCTTGCTCGATTCCTCTCTCTTCTGATAGTCCTTTGCTACTAGCTTTCTTGTATACCCAGCTTCATAGAGTACCTGTAGAATCAAAGCAGCATAACACTATACGATAACATGGATCTATTATCATAAACAACTTAGGATCAGATGTAAATTTACCATACAAATGCAAAAAACATAGATTACACAAGAGTATGGAGGAAAACTTGAATAGCTTTATTGATAATCAAGAAAGAGCCAAGAGAGTTACAACCAGTTGTTCTGACCCAACATCATCCTCTCAGCAAGTAAGCCCTTCTTCACCTCATGCAAAGCTTAGGTCACCCAACACTATGATGTTGCCTCAAGAAACCAACAACAATTCCTTACAAGATGCAAAATTCCAGCCTCTGGATCTCTAGGATGAGGGATCCATATATAGATGTCTGTAAGGGAGATGAGTCAGCTTGCAATTTGTTTAGTGTCTTCCCTCTGGTAGTTCTTGCTTCCACTTGGAGATTGATGATCTCTTACTCATCCTTGGTTGAATTCAGAGAGGCAAGTGTCACAGGAGAAGTTTCTGGAAGATTCCATGCTTCTCCACCTCGCGGATTGACACTGCCATTTGTCTCTTCTCGCCCATCACACCCCATAGAAGGGCTTTTTGAAATGCAACTCACCCACTGAGTGTACTTAGGTGAGATGCAATGCACTTTGCCTATGGAGTAGGTGCAATGATCCAGTTTTGACCAGTTTTGAGTAGTTTTTCATGGAGAACTTCTGGGAGAAGCTGTAATCAGTTGACCTTGTTCCTTTAGGGGTTGGAACAAAACTCTTAGGGACTTAGGAGCCCTTGGTCTATGGAAATTTTATGCTTGGGGTTGCAGTGCCCAAAAATGTCTATAACAATGTGGGTCTCTTTGGTTTTGATTTTTGGAACCTGCTATGGGAATTTCTGATGTATTTAGAGCTATGGTTTCCAAACACTTCTTGGCATTATGATACAAGTGTTTTCCTTGATGGCAACTCACTCACAAGTTAGTTCAGTTTTGATAAAAGGCAACTTACAGTGTAACAAATCATATCAGAGGTAACAAGGCATTAGTACAAAAGAACAGGAAGATGGAACTGAGGTCCACTAATCAGAATGAAGAAGTTGAAGGAAAAGGATGGTGTAAGGCAGTTGAAGATGTCAAAGGAGCGTATACACATAGGTTCATAGAACAAAAAGGCCGTATACATATGCACGCACTTTCACAAGAGGAAAAACGTGTATAGGTTGGAAAATTAAGGAAATTCAAGAGTAAAGAATACCAGGGGTCAATACCATGGTATTAGCCCACAATATTGAGCCGAGTAATGACTATTTGATCTCGTCCAAGAATACCAAAAGGGCCAAAGTGTGCAAGTGAAAGGGTTTCTCAGGAATACTTCTATCTAAAGTAGATTTTATGTTGCAGGGGCTATGTTTGTGATTTGATATGAAATATTTTGTGCACCTTGTATTCAATGTTGGATCAGGATCATGAGACCTAAAATGACTTATCATTGAATGATCTGATTTTGTTTGGGCTAGATCTGATTGCGTACACCTGTTTTATTCTTTAAATTTCATTTTCTGGGTATGTCTGAAGTCCAGAATATCTACGAAGTTGTGAGTTAGTATTTGTAAATGTATATGCTGGTTTGCCTAGGTAAAGGCATGTATACACGTAGGTTCGACTCTTCCAAGTAGCGTCTATGAAAGAAAAGCCTATTCTTCTGAAATGACTAATCTATCTTGTCAATTCTGCTATTTTACTATTGTATGTCAATGAAGTCTTCTTAGATCTGAATGTAAATATGAATGCGTAAGGATTTTGGTGTATGATTGATTGATTATTTAAGTGAGAAGGGTTATCTCTGCTACTGCCTATCTAGAGCTCTGTAAATTGATAGTAGATGTTCAATATATTGCTAGTTGGTACAAACGTAAATATGAAAGTTTATGTTTCAATAGTTTTGAAGGTATATGCCAGTTTGGATAAAGGAAGTAGCGTATACACGTAGGTTGGGTTCAGTAAAGTAGCGTATGCATTCTTATGTATGATTTTTGAGGTTACAGTTGGTCCTGAATGACGATGTAGGTTTTCGGGTTTAGTACATTGTTCTGGTGACATTGATATGATTGTTAGATTAACTGATTGTTGGTTGATGAAGTTTGAGTTTCAAAGTTTCTAATGGGTCCTGTATGAAAATTTGATGAAACGAGGCCTTCATTTGTATCGTTGTGTACCAGGAGCATCCAATCTAAAAATTAATGAAACGTGGTCCCTGGAGGAAGAGACAAGGTTATAGCCTTTTGTAGGCTGGCACCTACATACTAGTAAGCACATTGGCTAGTGCAAGAGCTAGTGGGTTTTATCTCCTGTTAGTGCCTAGATTTACCTCAGGCTGAAAAGGTAGGATCCAGGGCCAACATCAAACCACGCTCAACCTCATAGCTAGCCCTACGAGGACAGGAGAGGGCTCTCTCCAGGTCAATCTCAGCAAAAGATGATCTATGGGGCTTGAGATGACTGAAATATAAACTAATTTTAGGATAGGTATGAAGTACAAGGATTTGATGTGATTTTTTGGGGGTTTTGTTGGAATCAAGGGAAAGGAAAATTTTGGGGTGCGGGGATTGAGGCTCAGTTCTGTATAGATCTCGATGGGGTAAGTTAGGCAACTATTTTCGCACTTAAATTTTAATGATATGGATGGAAAAGATAGGTGAGGTGTTGAAGAGGGAAAGGGAAATCAATAATCCTCCTTAGACAGCTGAAAACATCAAACAACTACAACAAACCTCAAGTAGAGCATTACACTTTCAATGAATTCTACTTACACTCTTGTTTGCTTAGTTCAGAAGAAATAAGATAGATGATGACATACATAAAAAAATTCACTATTACAAAGAAAGTCACTGTACCAATACAAATTTCCACATGAATCCCAAAGAGTGTTGCAAATCCTGGTCTCAATTCCTTAGCCAAAAATACTGAAAATGAATGTACAATGAAGCGCAAGGCTTTCTCAAGAGTCCAACCATGCTAATGACTGAAAAACAACATAATATAGACAAACATAGCTCATCCTTGCCTCTATGGGTCTAGCTCATGAGTTTAGGATCTGATCCAACTGATTCTAAACTAAGAACTACAAACTAGGCAAGATAACAGCATGCCTCTAAAAACAAGGAAACTGATCCATTTAGTTTGAAACAACCTCTAAACTGATGAATCTACCTCTACAAGTGAAAATTAAAAATATTTACATCATAATCCATCAAATTTCATCAAATTACATCATAAATTTTCCATTAGGAAAGTGAAAAAGTCAAACTAGGCGAAACTGGGCGAAAAACAGAGCAAAACTTGTTCAAACTAGCAATTTTTCCTCTATGCGTAGCGCCTGATTCTCTATGTGTAGCACATGTTTGGACCCACTTTTGGAGGTCTTCCCTGTGTCCAAATGAGCTCTAGGTGTGCTTGCTAGAAAGGTCTTCCCGTCTACTTTCCAGCCCAAGTGGAATTTTTCAATTTAGCCTCCATTTTCTACTCCAAAAGTCCATTCTCCCAACACTGCTTCCTGTGTGTTAAAATAGGGGCAGTGAGGTCACTTTTTGAGTGTTTTTTGACCTTTTGAGGGCTCAAAACCTACCCATATTTCTTGGCCATAGATAGGAAAGCATAACCTTCCATGAAAAATCCAAAAATGTAAAGTTTTTGTGATTTGGAGCCCTCTAGCAAAAGCGAGCGCCGCGGCGCATAAGTAGGAAAACTCTGCGTTTTGTGCCAAAAATTTAAAAAAATGCAAAAATTGCTCCAAATTTCTTGAAATTTGGGATGAGTCCTCTTTATTAAGTTCTTTGATGGGCCAAGGAAGCCTCAGCCAAGATTTGAAGTCCTTCATCCTCTTTTTTCCTTTTTGATGCTCTCTTTAGCTTTTCTTTCAAATTCCTGATTCTTGCTTTGCACGCCAAGTTCCAGGACAAATAATGATATGACAAGTTTCTGAGCATATTCTTCTCATTGATGGCCTTCTCTAGTTTCCTCTCCAAGTGGATGTTGGCTCTTTCAAGCCATGACTCCATATCTGCATTGATCTCTTGCTCCAATGAAGTGAACTCAATCCTCCTCCTTTGGGCACTTTGGCGGTTTTGCTGAATGTTTTGTAACTCCATCACCACCTGTTAATCTTCAAGCTACTTGTTCCTTTGCTCCAAATACTGTATAGTCCACTAGGCTCTATCCAAGTTGGTGGACAAGGCATTAATGTCCGCCTGCTGCTCCTTCATGATCTGTCTGAGATTTTCACTTTGCAAGCCCATGTCAGTATCATCACCCTCAATGAGGATGAAATCAGTCTCTCGCTCACCTGATGGTCCTTCCCCCTGTAGAGGCCTCTTGCCTCAGTCCTGAACCTGCTATGCTGATGGAAGAAACGAGGCCCCTTCCACCCTGGGTGGATATAACACTCGATTTGCTGCTGCAAACAAATGTCTAGTGCCCCTCTGATATGTGATGAATACCAGCACACTAGTGGTTTCATGGCCCTCATATTGATGAGAAGGTCTACCTATCTCATGCTTAACCTCTGATGGTCCCTGTGAAGCTCTGAAAAACTCACGCGAGATGAATTCATCCCAAGTGATGCCCTATAAACCAAGCTGATGAACAACCACAATCTTGATGAGAGCAAAACGGTAAACATTGTTACGTTGTTGCTGAGGGGTCTTGTGCTGCACAAGAGTGGCCATCCTTTCTATGTTTTGGCATATGAAATAAGGGATGTTCATCATCTGTACCCGAGTGAAATGCATCAGCAGCTTGACGTGATAAGCATACAAGCGGGAGAACTGGCCCTCACAGGTGAAATACTTCATGATGAGTTTCATTAAAGGAGCATACTCATCCTTGAGAAACCAAAAAAGAAACACTCTCTTAAGCTACCTCAAAAAACCAGGTTTGATATATGGTTCATAGTGTTGCCAGTCAATCTTTTGTCTCTTATTCCATGGTTCTCTAATGTTCGGTATGTTGGTTGCCAATGAAATGGTTTCTGGTGTTAATGTGAAAGCAACACCAGCAAGAGTGGCTTGATCACCATGCAAATGCAACACAAATAAATGGGCCAACTCACGATGAAACTGAATATGAGCAACCTTCTCACAAAATTCATAGCATGACTAATGCTGGAAACAAAAGAGGGCAAGAGGGCATGCCTGCAACTTGGTAAGGGTGGTAGGTTCTTCTCTGATATGTCTGCCACCTCTATGAGACCTCCTAGGTGCATGTCCCTCCATGGGTGAGTCACTTTGGGTCTCCTCTTCATAATCATATGAAGGATCTGATGCCATGACTGCTGGTGGACAAATTGCCTTGAAGAAATAGGTGCTAATATGTCAAACTGTCTTGGACTGCCTTTGAAGATTGTTTGACCTCTGCTACCAATGGAAAACAATGAAACAAAGGACTGTTAGGAGAGGGAAAAATAGTGGGAATTTTTTGGACTGTTGGGATAAATTTAGATAGGGAAGATATGGGATGTTTGGGAGGTTTTGTATAAGGTTAGGGTTTGGGATTTTATAATAGGAAATTTGGGAAAGGGAACTTGGGATAGGGGATTAGTGAGTTTAAGGGATAGGGGAACTTAGGGAACCATGAAAACAGGGAAAAATGGGGTAAGGGAATGATGGAGGGAAGATGAACTTGGTAGCAAAAAAATTGATCAAACCCTAGGCAGCAATTTTGTTTGAGGAATTTGTAATGGTAGGGTTTGATCATTTGTTAAAACATTCACCACATCAACCATCATAACATCAGCACCAAACTTTGATAAACAACAGAGGTTAAGCTCAACCTACTTGGAACAAGGTGAACTCATGCGATTTTGGCGATTAGAGCTCGTTCTGGTGATTTTCGGGCTTCCTGGCTGTATGAGCCGCGCCCGTGCTTTTTAACAAAGGGTTCTAAGGCCCAGTGCGCCGCGCCTCTTGCCTAGTGCACCGTGCCGGTCGATTTGGAGCAAATTTCACTTGAAACTCCCACAATCACTTTGCTTTGTTTTCTCTTGGCCCTTGGAGTGAAAATGAGTTTCAAACACTTGGAGGAATGGTTTATATATGGAGATTTTCAAATTTAATTTGCCAAAACCCACTTTCATAATGTTTTGCCAATCACTTTATTTACAAACTCTGTTTTTTGGACTTTTCACTTCTTTTTAACTTTGCAATGAACCATATGACCTGAGCTTTGCTTGCTTTGTAGGTGTTGGAGCTTTTTATTGGACATTTTAACACATTTCTTGACAAAACCCTAATGAAACCCTAGACCTAATTGACCATGAAACCCTAAAGACAACTTTTGCATTTTTCAAAATAGAAAAGACTATATATGTTTTTTAAATGAACAAACATGAGCCAGCAGGTAGATAACATGAGGGAAACTGGAGGAATGTCACTACCGTCAGATGATCTATGCACCTAATGGAATGCAAATGACTGGGCGGGACACCTAACATGAAATGCAACAAGAGGAGTTGATCTCTGATGGAGGGATGACAATACCAACTCTAACATTGGCTCCAATGGGATGGTAGCTCCTTGGAGGTGCCAAGAACTACAGATCTCTGGGAAAGAAGGTAGTGCCTTCGTCCATTGGGCTATGGAGTAAATAATTTTGACACAACAAATCAGAACTCTTGACTCAATTTCAGGACTGAACATGACTCAAATTGACTCATTTTCAAGACTAAAATTGACCAAAAGACTTGACTGAAACAAACCAAACCAAAACTGAAATCCAAATTCAACTTTATAGCCTTCACCTCGGGCTCGAAGCTGAAGAAGGAAGACAGCACACTCTTACAATGGAATTTAAACAAGCTGATATATACAATGATGAATAGGATAGCAGAACACAATTTACACAATATACCATTTGAGAAGCCGACCATTGACCGGCCCACCAAGATAGTCTTCACCATTCAGCTCTTGCAAAAGGAATGCATTCTGGCCCCGATGTGCAGCAATCTTGTACGGTCCTTTCCACATATTTTCAAATTTGTCGTGCTTACCCTTCTCTTCATTCCTTGCATCCCATTTCAACACTATGTCTCCAATTTCAAACCTGTCCACCTTGGCCTTCCGGTCATATATCCTCTTAATTCTTTCCTGCAGCTTGGAAGTATGCTGAAATACCTCTTCTCTTGTTTGCTGCAAATGTATCATTTGGTTGATTCTCCACTGCAAACCATCATCCTCACTGCCAGCTTCTTGCAACAATTTGACCACCGGGACTACCAAAGATGTCGGGAAGACTGTGTCCACACCGTACACAAGCTCAAAAGGAGACATGCCAATGGATTTCTTTTGACTTACCCTATCTGCCCAAAGTGCATTGACCAGCTTTTTGTGCCAACTCTTCTTGTTAATTTCTAGCAGCTTTTTGATGATATTGACAAGAGATTTGTTGGAGGATTCCGCCAAACCATTACCTTGTGGGTAATAAGTGGTTGAATGCCCCAAAGTGATTTGATACTTATGACAAAAGTCGATCATTCTTTTTTATTTAAAGGCTGCTACATTGTCAGTGATCAACTTATTTGGACATCCAAAACGAGACAAAATGTTGTTTTCAAGAAATGAAATAATTACTGAATCAGTGGCCTGCCTTGTTGGAATTGCCTCAATCCATTTGGTGAAATAATACGTCACCGTGAGGATCCACTTATGATGCGCTGAAGAAGAAGGATGAATCTCACGAATAAAATCCAAACCCCATTGCTGAAATGGAGCACTCTCTTCAATGGGCTTGAGTGGTAAAGGCTGCAACTTCCGCCTACCTTGAAAAATTTGACATTCGTGACAATTGGCCATTGTTTTGTACACATCAGCGAATAGACTTGGCCAATAATACCCTGCTCTCAAGATTTTATTGGCTGTTGTTTTCCAGAAAAGATGACCTCCACAATCTCCTTTGTGAAAGTCTGCCATAACTTGTTTCGCCTCCTCTTCTACCAAGCAATTTAGTAGGACACCACCAGGATCTTTCCAATAAAGTGCACCATTCATGATACAAAATTTTTCAGCCTTCAACTTCAATGTCCTAATTTTGTTCTTGGCCATTCCGAGAGGTGATGACAAATTTTGAAGCACAAAAACAATGTCTGAATACCAAGGAGAAAGGAGGAAAATTTCTGATACCTGAGTGGGCAGATTTTTTTCGTTTTCCTCGGACATAGCATCAATTAGATTAATGTACAAAGCGTGCAGATTTGACTCAACCATAAGCTTTTCCAGCCCTTTTCCTTTAATGAGCTTTGTCGGTTTGATTTCTACATCATATTCCAGCAAGGCAGCAATCCATTTGCCTCTCCTTCCCTCTAGATCTATTTGCACTAGGACATCTTTGATAACAGCATTAGGAACATAAGCAAGGATGTGAGAGTGCAAAATATAAACCCGAAAATCATTTAATGCTTTAACCAATGCAAGGGCCTATTTTTCAATAATATTATACTTCAATGCAGCATCCCTTATATTTCTACTGAAGAATGCAATTGGTTTTTCGAGCTAGTCTCTTTTCTGCATCAAGACCACTGCCATAGTATGATTCGAGGCAAAGGAAAACAAAATAAAATCCTGAGTATAGTCTGGGCTGATCAAAACCGGAGCTGAAGAAAGAGCTAGTTTCACCAGATTAAAAGACTTAACTGCTTCCTCGGTCCACCTTACTGCACTATCCTTTTTCAGCATGTTTGTGATCTCTCTTAAGTGTTCTGCAAGATTGGGCACAAAGCAACGTAAGAAATTGATCTTACCATTGAAAGATTGGATTTCTTTCTTACTTCATGGGAAATCAATCTTTTGAATGGCCTCCACCCGTGCTGGATCAATTTGGATGCCCTCTTTTGAGATTATATGCCCAAGAAGTTTGCCTTCATCCATGGCAAACAAACTTTTCTTTGGATTTAGAGAGATGCCATACTTCCTACACCGCTGAAAAACAACTTTCAAATGATAGAGGTGCTCTTCATCTATATTAGAGAAAACTGTTAATTCATCAAGATAAACAGCTAGAAAAACATCCTTTTCATTGGCAAATGCTATATCCATCGCCCGCTGAAAGGTTGCACCAACATTTTTCAATCCAAACGGCATCTTTGCATAATGAAAAGCTCCCCACGGAGTGGTGAATGCTGTCTTGTCACGATCATCCTCATGGACCAAAATTTGGTTATAACCCAAATAACCATCAAGTAGTGACATCCGTGATGCTCCAACTACTTGCTGAAGTATGTGATCCATCTTGGGCAATGGATAATTGTCTTTCAAGGAAACTTTGTTCAGATTTCTAAAATCAATGCATAACCGAATCTCACCTATCTTCTTGTGGACGGGAACCAAGTTTGAAATCCAATTTGAAAATCTGATAGGGACTATGATACCAGCTTTATACAAATTATTCACCTCCTTTTCGATTGAGGGCAGCAGCTTTGGATTTATTCTTCTTAGCTTTTGGCGGAAAGGCTTTTGATTTGGCTTGATCGGGATCACATGCTGAATTATGCTCGTGTCATAAGCTTTCAAATTTGAATAATCCCAAGCGAATACATCAGTAAAAGAGAATGAAAAACTGATATACTTCACTCTCACCTGTGGGGACAATGCTTTTGATAATTTGACCATCTTCAGATTTTCAGCTGATCCGATGTTCACATCTTCAACTCCTTTTTCAGTTGGCAGCAAGGTTGGCTTTTTAGCCACATCATCCTGATCGAAAAGCTCCTCTAAAGGTATTAAACCTTTTGGAATGATGTTATCTTTGAGCTGCAATACTTCCATCTGATTGACTTCCAAATTCTCATCACCATCATCATACTCCATGTCAATAGAAATGTCCTTGAATTTACCTTTGTTTTGCAGAAATTCATCGATCTCATCATCATCTTGGAACACTTGCCAATACCTTTGATTGTCGGGCACAGCCGGGTGATGCTTCACGTGAATCTCAAACTTGTTGTTTGAGTTCATAGGAATCTTCAAATTTCTTGCTGTTGTTGCAAGTGAGTCTGCAATGACATTCTGAGCACGGGGCACACAAGTGATAGTATAATCAGAAAATACCTTCAAGATATCCAACACCGCATTGTGGTAGGCCCACATTCGAGGATGCTTAGCTTGATATTCACCTTTCACCTGCTTGATGACTAACTCGGAGTCACCATACACTGAAATCCTCTTAGAATTTAATTTCCTAAGCACTTTCAAACCAGCAATCAATGCTTCATATTCGGCCTCATTGTTTGAACAGTCAAAAGCTAATTTATAAGAGCAGACCCTTACATTGCTTGGCACTTTGTTTGGGGCAAAAAATGGGCTGCGTATCCATATACCAATGCCAACACCTTCTCTTCCAACAACACCGTCAAAGTCCATACTCCATAGGCCTGTTTCATCCTCTTCTAAATGCTGAAACTCTTGTTCTTTACCTTGCTATCCATCAATATGTTGCTGCTGTCGGATTGCTGATTTTTCAGTGGTGCCATCAAGTCTTTGACGCTCTTGTCTCAAGACTTCTCTAAAATCTTTAGTAATATCAGGAATGTCTTCTAATTCCACTAGTTGGTTATTTACATCATTAAAACTATCTAAATAGAAAACAAATGACTCTAGATCAGTATGTACATAGTTGATCGGATGATTTACCGGTTTCTCCTTGCTAGTGATCATGTACTTCATTTTCTGCTCCCAGTATAGTTTCCTCATCTGACTGAACACGGGAATCATAGCATAGGAGAAATCAAGTTGCATTGTCCCCTTAATCTTTGCTCCCCAAGATCTGGAAAGAAGCATGCCAAATCTAGGAGGTATGTCCGCCACCACCACGTCCATCAAAACATTTTTAGCCAGAATCTAATCCAATCTAACCACCAAATCCTTTATAAGCCCGATGCACCTTACTCTACTGGAATCAAAAGAGTAAAGGTCATGGTATTTTCTAGTGATTTCCAATCCCAATTTCTCCATAATAGCTTTCGGCATAAGATTATGAGAGGCCTCGGAATCAAACATAGCATTATGTAAACAAAATCATGCACCCTGAGATTGATATAGAAAGGAGAAACATCGCTATCTTGCGACTGACCTTCCAACGCTGGCCCAGAGACCAATTCGAGACTATCATCCTCCACATTTAGCATGTTTTATGATGGATCTAAGCTCAAAATTTTAGACACCTGACTTTTATAATTGTTTTTCTTCATCAACTCAGTCAAAGGAATGGATATTTTCAACTTAGCAATTTCATTTTCTAAGTTAAAAACTGAAACCTTTTCTACCTCTTTTGCTGGAACATCCTTCTTTTCTGTTTTCTCCTTTGACACATTGGGCTGACTTGGTCTTTCACTTGCTGATGTCATTTTGCTGCTGCTAGGATCAGCTGTCTCTTTTCCCTTTTTCTGCACATTGGGAGGATCATTCTTTGACGCTGCTACCTCCTTCCTTTTCTGAATTGGATTTACAGGCACATCTCTATTTCGAAGTGAATACTGCCACTGATGAGCTGACAAAGCATTCATGTATCCTCTTTGGTAATCATCGGACTCTTCCTCAAGTACCGTCTCATTTTCCAAAATAAAATTTTCATCCCCTCGTTCAGCTGGATTCTTGGAGACTCCTCATATTCAGTGATGTAAATTGGCATGTCATCGGGAGTGAAGAAATGATTTTCTTCTCCAATCACATCCTCTTCTTCTTCTGATTCCGGACCAAGTACAACATTATTCTATAGAGGTGTCTGCACTTGTTGCTACGCTATTTGATCTTGGGCTCGCTGCTCTCTTTGTTTGATTCTGTATTGGGGCTGTTGTTGGCCATGGAAATTAGGATTTTTGATCTGTGGTTCAGGCTTGTCAAGTTTCAGTCTATCTAACATCTGTTCCACCTTTCGAAGCACTTGATCTGATGAGGAAGATTCTTCTTTTATTGTGACTTTATTTTCAGCTCTTTCTCTAGCTCTCTTGGCGAGTAGGTTTGCTTCAATGCTAACCACAATCTTTTGCATGTCTTCTAAAGTAGCTGGATCCATTTCTCTTAATTGGTAAGCCATATCAGTGTCAAGACCATCTGGAAAATTTATCAAGGCTAGCCCCATGGGTGGCTTTAGGTGATCAGGGATTGCATTATAAACTGAATTGAATCTAATGCAGTAATCTTGAATAGACGCACCTGCATTTCATTTGATGTGCTCGTACTCGAAAAGAATTTGAAGGGGATTTTTCTTCACTTCCCAACAGTTTAAGAATTGTCTCTATAGATCGGCCAATGTAGTGACACTTGCAGCCGTCAAGGACCTGAACCATTTCCTTACTTCACCTCCAAATGTTTGTACAAACAGTCTCATGGTTACATTTTCTGCATCAATCTCATGAAGATCAAAGAAATCAGTCATTCTGTCCACATGTTGTTGAGCTGTGATACCATGAGGAGTGCTGTCAAACAAAGGAATTTTTCTTTGGTAGTCGGCAGGCATATCATCCAAATTTTGAGGCAGTATAAGAGGTGAAAAATGAGCAGCCATTGCTCTTGGTGGATTTTCAATCGGTCATGGTGATGTTGGGGGAGTAGGTGAAGCTGATGTATGGGTAGTATGAGGAGGTGTATGCGGTGGTGAAGCAATCTTGGCTATTTTAGGAGTAGAAGGAGTGGACGGAGGGGATACGACTGTAGATTTTTTATCAGAGATAGTAGACTGTGGGGGAAGGGTAGGAATGAAAGGTGGTTCGGTGGGAATTCTTGAACTAGACGCAATTGTGAATGACCCAAGGGTTTCAGAAGCAATCTCTAAGCAATCAACAATATTAGAAGCCGCAATTGAAGTTTGGAGCTGGTTCAAAATATAATCATCAATTGATTTATTAGCCCTCTCAGTTTCAAGATTTCGAACAAACTCGGGATTTAAGACAGTTGAAGCGACAACGCTTTCAGATTTGGTTTCAAACAAAGACAACTCAAACTTCTCATCAAAATCTTGATCCTAAAGATACTCAAAACCAACAAGACACGATTGAGCTTTGAACACGGGAATGATAGAGCTTCCTTGGCAGACGATTCTAGGAATAAGATTGGGATTTTCATAGACAGGAGGGGGATCAGGATCTGGATTTGCTTTGGTATGTCTTCTGGAAGCCAGTGTGTTATTATTTCAAGAAATCAAATGGACATTAACAACCTGTTCAGCCTGTCAAATCCTAAACTTATCATCCAAAAGCTTAGAATTATCAGATGTACTGGGGTGATCTGCAAGTTAGATACTCCGTTTATAAGACTAGACCGGAGATTGAGTAAAGTAGCATTTATCTACTTGCGCTAATGCAAAGAAAAAGCGTTTCGAAGGCTACTTGGCTAATCTTCAGGCTCTGTCTGTAGTTTTAAAAATGAAGAATACCAACAAACAAATGTTTTAGTTTCCCAGTATGGTCGCCACTATGTTAGTGCCTAGATTTACCTCAGGCTGAAAAGGTAGGATCCAGGGCCAACATCAAACCACGCTCAACCTTGTAGTTAGCACTACGAGGACAGGAGAGGGCTTTCTCTAAGTCAATATCAGTAAAAGATGATCTATGGGGCTTGAGATGACTGAAATATAAACTAATTTTAGGCCAGGTATGAAGTATAAGGATTTGATGTGATTTTTTGGGGGTTTTATTGGAATCAAGGGAAAGGAAAATTTTAGGGTGCGGGGATTGAGGCTCAGTTCTGCAGAGATCTCGATGGGGCAAGGTAGGCAACCGTTTTGGCACTTAAATTTTATTGAGATGGATGGAAAAGACAGGTGAGGTGTTGAAGAGGTCAAGGACAATCAAGAATCCTCCTCAGACAGCTGAAAACATCAAACAACTACAGCAAACCTCAAGTAGAGCATTGCACTTTCAATGAATTCTACTTACACTCTTGTTTGCTTAGTTTAGAAGAAATAAGATAGATGATGACATACATAAATAAAATTCAAAGTTACAAAGAGAAGCACTTTACCAATACAAATTTCCACATGAATCCCAAAGAGTGCTGCAAATCCTGTTCTCAATTCCTTAGCCAAAAATACTGAAAATAAATGTACAATGAAGCTCAAGGCTTTCTCAAGAGTCCAACCATGATAATGACTGAGAAACAACATAATATAGAAAAAGATAGCTCATCCTTGCCTCTAGGGGTCGAGCTCATGAGTTTAGGAGCTAATCCAACTGATTCTAAACTAAGAACTACAAACTAGGCAAGATAACAGTATGCCTGTAAAAACAAGGAAACTGATCCATTCAGTTTGAAACAACCTCTAAACTGATGAATCTACATCTACAAGTGAAAATTCAACATATTTACATCATAATCCATCAAATTTCATCAAATTACATCATAAATTTTCCATGAGGAAAGCGAATAAGTCAAACTAGGCGAAACTGGGCGAAAAACAGAGCAAAACTTGGTCAAACTAGCAATTTTTCCTCTATGTGTAGCACCTGTTTGGACCCACTTTTGGAGGACTTCCTAGTGTCCAAATGAGCTCTAGCTGTACTTTCCGGAAAGGTTTGTCTGTCTACTTTCCAACCCAAGTGGAATTTTTCAATTTGGCCTCCATTTGCCCCTCCAAAAGTCCATTCTCCCAACACTGCTTCCTGTGTGTCAAAATAGGGGCAGTGAGGTCATTTTTTGAGTGTTTTTTGACCTTTTGAGGGCTCAAAACCTACCCAAATTTCTTGGCCATAGGTAGGCAAGCATAACTTTCCATGAAAAATCCAGAAATGCAAAGTTTTTGTGATTTGGAGCCCTCTAGCAAAAGTGAGCACCACGTGGCGCGACGCATAGGGAGGAAAACTCTGTTTTTTGTGCCAAAAAATTAAAAAAATGCAAAAATTGCTCCAAATTTCTTGAAATTTGGGCTGAGTCTTCTCTATTAAGTGCTTTGATGGTCCAAGGAAGCCTCAGCAAAGATTTGAAGTCCTTCATCCTCTTTTTTCCTTTTTGATGCTCTCTTTAGCTTTGCTTTCAAATTCCTCATTCTTGCTTTGCACACCAAGTTCTGGGACAAATAATGATATGACAAGTTTCTGAGCATATTCTTCTCATTGATGGCCTTCTCTAGTTTCCTCTCCAAGTGGATGTTGGCTCTTTCAAGCCATGACTCCCTATCTGCATTGATCTCTTGCTCCAATGAAGTGAACTCAATCCTCCTCCTTCAGACACTTTGGCGGTTTTGCCGAATGTTCTGTAACTCCATCACCACCTGTTGATCACTTCGTCCAATTATTAAATAAAAATCACTCCAGTCCAGGAAAATGATTTTTTTTGGGGATCAAATGAATTATTTGACAAGTAGTAGTGGGTGAAATGTGATAAGATTGATTGGCATATTTTTCTTCTGAAAACCAAAAGAAACAATTGGTCCATTCAACTTGAGAGAAGTTTTAGTTGTTCAATTTTCCCTCGTTTGAATTCAAATCACTATAGGTCAGATATATCAACTTGAAGAGATTGGGTACTGTAAACTCAGTTATAAATCATTTCAGTATACATATATACTCTCCATTATTCATAAGGACGTTGATGATTTATTTGGTAAGAAAACATACTTGTTCTACATAAACGAATTTACGGTTCGGATCTTCTTGCAATGAGTAGACCAAAGAATCCAATATGTTCCCCACATAGGTAGGTTGCGCCGACTGCAGATATGATTCACAGTCTATGGTAAATACATTTCATTCAGATGCATTACAACAAACTGATTAACGTAGAATAAGGCTTGATATTTGAGTAGAGGAATTAATAAGACCTGAAGACTGTCATTGGAGCCTACGTAGTACTGATCAACGGTCTTAAGCCACCCCACGTCATCATGAGTATGGGGGGCCAAATGAACATTAAGCTTGCCTTCCACAAGCCTAGCTGTTGTATTGTAGTGAATATACACACCATTAATCCCATGTTGGGATAACAATACTGAGCTTACCAGTAACAAAACCGGTGCCCTTAATGCAATAATCATTCTGCAATGCACTAGTATATTGCAGAAGCTTGTAGTTGCCTGCAACAATGGATATGATCACAAATTTATATTGGGATTGACTGTAGCAAACTTGCAGTTGCCCTACAAGCAAAAGGAAGAGGGCATTTAACTCAAATTTAGAAGATAGGTTAATCTTTAGACGCAGAGACATCCGGCGTGAGTAAAAATTTAAGCAACCTATGTTTCCATAGATTTATTTAAAATAAAGAAAAAATAATTTCAAAAGACAATAGCAGAAGAAGAATTTAAGGTTTGACGACAGTGAATCAAACCGGAGGGATTCCATTCATTTCCAGCAACCGCCAGAGTTTAGACGGACTCAGTAGCAAAAAAATACGGAGTTCGTGGAAGGGTCAACGCCCTTAATCATCAAAATATACAGAAGTAACCCCAGAGGGAAAATCCACACATCAACTTAGGAACTTCGTCAAACCCTACCAAACAACGACAGATTTCTGGAAAGAACAGCGCCGAGGATATATCCGTCATTCTGTCGCTGTTGGGAGAAGATAATAATACTGATAATGATAACAATTCGAGGCAGCATATATGTGCAAGGAAAGCCGAGCACCTGCTCCCCCAATTCTTGTCCACGGTCGCTCCCGTCACAGCAAGCTTCTTCCTTGTCCTTCAAGGACACCGATGAAGATAACAATAGCACCAAAACTCATTTTCTCTTTCAAAAGCGTGGTATTTATGAAGATCACGTGAACGAATCAAACCCTGGCCTCCGTTAAAAGGATCACGCGGATGAATCAAACCCTGACTTCGGCTATTGACTGCATAACCAGAAATTAAAAATATTAAGTAATAAATATAAAACTGCATCGAAGACCCGCTAGAATTCGGAGGATAAAGCCCTAGCTGCGCGTTGATATATCTGACCTGTAGTGCTTTGAATTCAAACAAGGGAAAATTGAACAGCTAAAAATTCTCTCAAGTTGAATGGACCAATTGTTTCTCTTGGTTTTCAGAAGAAAAATATGCCAATCAATCTCATCATGTTTCACCCACTACTACTTGTCAAATCATTCATTTGATCCCCCAAAAAAATCCTTTTCCTGGACTGGAGTGATTTTTATTTAATAATTGGACGAGGAACAGGCACTTGGTATCATGGAAGGCCAGAGGGGGGCAGCGTTGAGGAACTAACATCCGCTAATTTGTTCGTATTTTGCGTAGCTAGGGCTTTATCCTTCGACTTCTAGTAGTCTTCGACGTGGTTTTATATTTATTACTTAATATTTTTAATTTCTGGTTATGCAGTCAATTGCCGAAGTCAGGGTTTGATTCATCCGCGTGATCCTTTTAACGGAGGCTAGGATTTGATTCATCCACGGGATTTTCATAAATACCACGCTTTTGAAAGAGAAAATGAGTTTTGGTGCTGTTGTTATCTTCATCGGTGTCCTTGAAGGACAAGGAAGAAGCTTGCAGTGATGGGAGCGACCGTGGACAAGAATTGGGGGAGCAGGTGCTCAGCTTTCCTTGCACATATATGTTGCCCCGGATTGTTATGATTATCAATATTATTATCTTCTCCCAACAGCGACAGAATGACGGATATATCCTTGGCTCTGTTCTTTCCAGAAATCCATCGTTGTTTGGTAGGGTTTGGCAGAGTTCCTAAGTTGATGCTTGGATTTTCCCTCTGGGGTTACTTCTTTATATTTTGATGATTAAGGGCGTTGACCCTTCCACGAACTCTGTATTTTTTTGCTACTGAGTCCTTCTAAACTCTGGCGGTTGCTGGAAATGAATGGAATCCCTCCGGTTTGATTCACTGTCATCCATATACTGTATAGTCCATTGGTCTCTATCCAAGTTGGTGGACAAGGCATCAATGTCCACCTGCTGCTCCTTGATTATCTGTCTGAGATTTGCACTTTGCGAGCCCATGTCAGTATCATCACCCTCAATGAGGATGAAATCAGTCTCTCGCTCACCTGATGGTACTTCCTCCTGTAGAGGCCTCTTGCCTCGGTCCTGAACCTACTGTGTTGATGGAGGAAACGAGGCCCCTTCCACCCCATGTGGAGATAACACTCGCTTCGCTGCTGCAAACAAATGTCTAGTGCCCCTCTAATATGTGATGAATACTGGCACACTAGCGGTCTCATGGCCCTCATACTGATGAGAAGGTCCACCTGTCTCATGCTTAACCTCTGATGGTCCCTGTGAAGCTCTAAAAAGCTCACGGGAGTTGAAGTTATCCCAAGTGATGCCCTGTAAACCAAGCTGATGAACAACCACAATCTTGATGAGAGCAAAATGATAAACATTGTTAAGCTGCTGCTGAGGGGTATTGTGCTGCACAAGAGTGGCCATCCTTTCTATGTTTCGGCATATGAAATAAGGGATGTTCATCATCTGTACCCAAGTGAAATGCATCAACAGCCTGATGTGATAAGCATACAAGTAGGAGAACTAGCCCTCACAGGTGAAATACTTCATGATGAGTTTCATTAAAGGAGCATACTCATCCTTGAGAAACCAAAAAGGAAACACTCTCTTAAGCTGCCTCAGAAAACCATGTTTGATATACGGTTCATAGTGTTGCCGGTCAATCTTTTGTCTCTTATTCCATGGTTCTCCAATGTTTGGTATGTCGGTTTCCAATGAAATGGTTTCTGGTGTTAATATGAAAGCAACACTAGCAAGAGTGGTTTGATCGCCATGCAAATGCAACACAAATAAATGGGCCAACTCACGATGAAACTGAATATGAGCAACCTTCTCACAAAATTCATAGCATTACTGATGCTGGAAACAAAAGAGGGCAAGAGGGCAGGCCTGCAACTCGGTAAGGGTGGTAGGTTCTTCTCTGATATGTCTGCCACCTCTATGAGGCCTCCTGGGTGCATGTCCCTCTGTGGGTGAGTCACTTTGGGTCTCCTCTTCATAATCATATGAAGGATCTAATGCCATAACTGCTGGTGGACAAACTACCTTGAAGAAATAGGTGCTGATATGTCAAACTGTCTTGGACTGCCTTTGAAGATTGTTTAATCTCTCCTACCAAGGGAAAACAATGAAACAAGGGACTGTTAGGAGAGGGAAAAATAGTGGGAATTTTTGGGACTGTTGGGATAAATTTAGATAGGGAAGATATGGGATGTTTGGGAGGTTTTGTATAAGGTTAGGGTTTGGGATTTTATAACAGGAAATTTGGGAAAGGGAACTTTGGATGGGGGATTAGTGAGTTTAGGGGACAGGGGAACTTAGGGAACCATTAAAACAGGGAAAAATGGGGTAAGGGAATGATGGAGGGAAGATGAACTTGGTAGCAAAAAAGTTGATAAACCATAGGCAACAATTTTTGTTTAAGGAATTTGTAATGGTAGGGTTTGATCATTTGTTAAAACATTCACCACATCAACCATCATAACATTAGCACCAAACTTGGATAAACAATAGAGGTTAAGCTCAACCTACTTGGAACAAGGCGAACTCGTGCGATTTTGGAAATTGGAGGTCGTTCTGGTGATTTTTAGGCTTCCTGGCTATATGCACCGCGCAGCACGCCCATTGCGCCGCACCTCACCAATGCGTTGCGGCCGTGCTTTTTAACAAAGTGTTCTAAGGCCCAGTGCGCTGCGCCGGTCGATTTGGAGAAAATTTCACCCGAAACTCCCACAATCACTTTACTTTGTTTTCTCTTGGCCCTTGGAGTGCAAATGAGTTTCAAACACTTGGAGGAATGGTTTATATATGGAGCTTTTCAAATTTAATTTGAAAAAACCCACTTTCATAATGTTTTGCCAATCACTTTATTTACAAACTCTGTTTTTTGGACTTTTCACTTCTTTTTTACTTTGCAATGAACCATATGGCCTGAGCTTTGCTTGCTTTGCAAGTGTTGGAGATTTTTAGGCTAAGGAAGAAACCAAGGTGCAGATGAATCGATTTACAATGAGAAAAGCAAAATTTTCATGATTTTGTACAATAAATACTAAATACTCTATTTTTTCCTCAAAACAGAGTTTTTAGGACAAACACATTTTCAAATGTCTGGTGATAAAATTTATTAATGTTGCAACCTCCTCATGGCTTGCTGGCAATTATTGGAAATTTTAACACATTTCTTGATGAAACCCTAATGAAACCCTAATGAAACCCTAGACCTAATTGACCATGAAACCCTAAAGACAACTTTTGCATTTTTCAAAATAAAAAAGACTGTATATGTTTTTTAAATGAACAAACATGAGCCAACAGGTAGATAACATGAGGGAAACTGGAGGAATGCCACTACCGTCAGATGATATATGCACCTAATGGAATGCAAATGACTGGGCGGGACACCTAACATGAAATGCAACAAGAGGAGTTGATCTCTGACGAAGGGATGACAATACCAACTCTAACAACTCCCTTCTAGTAGAAGCTGGAAAATGAGAGAACGTTGTAGCATTCTGTAGGTGGGTGCCTATGTACTGATATGAGTCTAAACCAGTACAAGATTGTAAACAAATTTTCTTTATATTAAAAGAAGATAGAGACAAAAGAAGTAGGTGGTTTCTTTCCTACATTGGGTTTCGACGTTAAATCTTGGTGATCATGTGTGTTGTTTATGTGTGATGGTTTATTATGTCTTTACTTCACATAGTTACTATATAATAAGTTACTGATGCACTGATTAAAGATATACACATGATAAATCTTCAGTTCTATGGATATACGTTGGTTTCTCTAATCATAGTAGCGTGTACACGCAAGTTTACTTCACTAAAGTAGCGTATATAAATGTGTTTGGGAAATGAAATAGTATTGAACTCTAAATAATGATTCATCCTCCCTCTTAGTATTATTTCCAACAATTGGTATCGGAGCAGGTCCTTCAGAACAAGCTTGATCGCTTGAAGGAAGATCTTTCAAGATGAACAATCACGAAGGCATGGGATCTATCAGACCACCAATCTTCAATGGGAACAACTTGGTATATTGGAAAATAAGAACAAGAACCTATCTTCAATTACTTGGAGCTAATGTTTGGGTAATTGTGGAAGGAGGATATCAATTTCCAGCAGCAATATATACATATTCAGCAGGTAAGAAGTTATAAGAAGAATTTCGGCGTAAATAACATATAGAAAGACCTTTGTCGACGCGTTTCAAACCAACTAGTGTGGTTCATCGTCAGGACAAGTTGAAGAAACAGATCCAGTCTAGCATGTTAAATAGTCTAAGCAGAGACTCCAACGGCTAATTTTTGACTCTAGGACCCAGGTCACATTTTCATTTATTAATTTAATATTATTCTTATTATTTATCATTTTATTTATGGAACCAAGTTAAATTAGGTAAAAAAAAAATTAATGGTTAGTTTTTTTTTTTAAATTCATTTATTTCTTTAAATTCTTACTTTTATATATATATATATATATATATATATTTTAGTTAAAATAATAATATTCG